>JAPFBL010000511.1:0-197009 GCA_026182355.1 Hermatobates lingyangjiaoensis
CAAAGGTTACTAATCTTAACCATTCGAACAGCCCTATCTTTTTAAATTCAAATCTGGTTTACAACGTGGATTAAAAACCAGATATTGCCTCCTCGGATGCGCGTAAGGTGACCGTTTACTATCTGGGGAAACTTGTCGTAATATCTACACACTAAAGCACTCGTTCAACGAGAGTCCACGGTTGTTGGCATGGATGGTGACGGGTTGGTCTGAGTGTTTATTGACAGAAGCTCTATGACCGTTCATACGGAGGCTAAGCTATGTGGATGCCAGACCTACGTAGAACGCATCACTATATATATATATATATATATCAATGATCAAACCACAATAAGAAAATGGAAAAACAAGACTAAGATCTTTCAATTGTAACAAGTGTTCTTCGCCAGTGCCAAAAAAAACACTTCAGTGGTTCTTATTGTGGTTTGATCATTGATTTTATTTCACGTGTTTATGTGGAATCTTTATATTAATATATATATATATATTTATATATATTATATATTTAAATTCAAATTCAATAATATATCAACCGTTGGATAGAATAGGTGTATAATGTAATCGGGATTCGGTCAATTTTCCAGGATCAAAATCAAACTCTCAATGCCGACGTTTCGGTTTTATTTAAAACCTTTTTCATAGGCCTACAAACAAAGGTGACAAGAAATCATATATAAACATCAACCTATAACTAACATCAAAATGGAATATTACAGTTGTGACTAACAAAAATTTATTTCAAGTAGAAGTAATTGAAAAGCAATAAACATTTTTGAACTTACAGAAGTCAGAATTTTTGAATTAGAAAAATGATGAAATTTAATTATATTAAATGAAGTAACAATAGTAGTTGGTGAATAACTCTTAACTGGCAAAAAATTGGACCAGACTAACTGATTACAATTACATGTAAACCAAACACTGTTCATCAAAGAACACAAAAAGGAACTAGGAAATTAAATTTCCTAAAATCAACTTAACACTCCTGAATAAATAGTGTTCGAAAAGGATTTGTAAGGTTAATTAAAGAGGAGGTCAAAGTTCAATAATTGACAAGAAACAAGCGGTTGAATATATTATATATATATATTATATTTTTTTATATATTTAATTTCAATAATAAACCACAATAAAAAAGGAAAAAATCAGATTTAGCCATTTATTTGTTTTCCATTTCTTATTTGGTTTGATATTGATTTTATTCAGTTTTAGGAAATCTTTTTATTGATAAATATATATTAAGAAAAAACAACACAAAAAAAACAAAAAAACCACAGTTGTTTCCCTTTTTATTTTTCAGAGATTTCAAAAATTTTTTTTTTAGTTTTTGACCAACACAAAAAAAAAAAAAAAAACCATTTAATTGAACCATTAATTATTCTTTGACTAATTAATTTATTAGGTTCTTACATTCAAGGATGCAGTAATGTTAACAGTTAAAACGAGCATCCCACCTGCTTTTGACTTTAGCTTAAGACATAATTATAGCCTCGAATGCTTTTCAGAAGTACACCTGCTTCTATATCCTTGCCACCTGATTCTGAAAATCACCTGCCACTAGACTCAACAGGAACTTCATAAATTTACACCGTCTTATTTTTGAGGTCTTCATCTTTATCTCATTTTTTCTTTAATTCCCCCCCCCCTCCCCCCTAATAATATACGTTAATTTATAATTTTTTTTTGTAATAAAATTATTCAATTAGTATCAACCGTTAAAATAATTTATATGAATAATGATATACAAACTTTGGTTTTCGACTATAATTTGTTTAAGAATTTTCGTGATAAATCAGTTTTAGCAGAAACTAAAATTAATAGTAGTAGTTGGCAACCTTTTTTAGGTTGCAGGGGCTGTCCTACAAGGGAACAAACATAGGGATCTTTGTGATAACACACAATGATGATTGATTCTACATTGGGAATCCTAAATTTTGCTTAACTGAAGTATATTTTGAGTAGGGATGTTTAACGAGTACTTACATCGTTAAAAAAACATGACTGATGGATTATTATCCTCTCTGGGGGGCGTCGTACTCAGATTTATTCATCTTTCACGTGAATAAATTGAGGGTCCAGGTGGGTATCGAACCACGGACCTACCAGTTTAGAGGCAAGTACTTTAACCACTGAGCTAATATTGCTCCCAACCAAAACTTATTTTCCCTATTAGAGAAGTATAATAGAAAACAAAGATATTCCATTCATGACTTGTAAGAGATATTTGTATACTAAACTTCTATAAACCAATCCTCCTCCGACAGTGTCAGAGTTCCTGACACCTTACAGGCTCTGGACTGGCAGAGTATGTCCTCTCTGAGGGACGATGTACTTAGAATTATTCATCTTTCACGTGAATTTATCGAGGATCAGGTGGGTATCAAACCACGGACCTAACAGTTTAAGGCGAGTACGTTCACCACTAAGCTACGAATAATATTGCTCCCAACCAAAACTAATTTTCCCATTAGAGAAGTATAATAGAAAACAAAGATAATCCATTCATGCTTGTAAGAGAATTTGTATCCTAAATTTCTTTAAACTAATTCTCCTCCGACTAGTCAGAGTTCCTGACACCTTACAGGCTCTGGACTGGCAGAGTATGTCCTCTCTGAGGGACGATGTACTTAGAGTTATTCATCTTTCACGTGAATATATCGAGGATCAGGTGGGTATCGAACCACGGACCTACAAGTTTAGAGGCGAGTACGTTAACCACTAAGCTACGAGTAATATTTCTCCCAACCAAAACTAATTTTCTCATTAAAAAATATAATGGAGAACAAAGGTAACCTTTTCTTGCTTGTAAGACCAATTTTACATCAATTTTCCTGAAACCAATCCTCCGAATAAACAGATCAACTAATACACAATAGCTAACGACTTTAGTACTTTTGAGACCATACGAACACGAAATATACTCGTGTATACATAGGGTATACCCTAATCAACATACCGACTTACCCAACAGACCTGAACAATTAGGGTCGTAGAAATAGATAGCAGGTGAATTCAAGCCTCTGGCTTGAAACTGCCTGACTCCAACGTGCATATTTGCACGGAAAATCTTCATTGGTCGTTAATCAATCTGATCATACACAGGTGACATTTCTTTTATATTGTCGATTGCATTATATAAATACATATATAACGGATATATCTATATAAATAAGTGCCAGTTTTTATTTATACATTGTATATAATTACTCATTTCAATTTAACTTTATTTTTTAAACATTTTAGAAACTAAAACCACACTTAGAAAAATATCGCCTATTTTTTTTCTTTGATCGAAAATCTTACTATATTTATTTCAGTTTCATCTGTTATAGCGAGCTGAACTTTGACAGTAGATTTATATATATCTTATGTATACTTTTTTTTTCCTTGATACTTCGACTACAATTTCATGTATTTAGAAGTAATTTTGATTTAGGGTTACTCCTTTAGCTTTTTGATTATGTGACGGAAATCGGGTGGACACCCATTGGTGGCACTCCGTAACTATGTTTAAGCTTTATGACGACAGAAAGTCACGTGGCTATTGTCGTTTTAGTCGTCTTTGGGGGTTTGGGGGGATTATTAGTTGGGAAAGATTTTGAGCAAGTGGGTTTGGATGAGTTGAGAGTTTACTGTGGAATTTTTTGTAGCGGTCTTTTGCATAGTCGAGAACGAAGGGGACTTTAAGATCTCGGTGAATGATTATATTTGGGACGTAAAATGGAAGATGCGAGAGTTTTCTGAGTATTTTTGATTGGATGGCTTGTATAGGACGAATGTTTGAAGGTTTAGCAGAACCCCAAAGTTCTATAGCATAAGCCCAAGAAGGTTTCAAGATTGTGTTGTATATGTGGAGTCTGTCTGTTAGTGTGAGTTTTGATTTTCTGTTTAATAGTCTTATAAGGCGTTTGTAACGTCTGTTGGTCTCTGTTCGTTTCAGTCTTGTGTGTGGGTTCCATGTCATGCGTGTGTCAAAGTGTAGTCCTAGGTAGCGTACTGTGGTTGCTGGAGGTATGATCTCATTATTTATGTGTAACTTAAAACATAAAATTTGAATGGATTGGAAATTTTGTATCCAATTTCTAAACACTGCTCGCTGCTGTTCAGCTGGCTACAAAATTATACGGGTATACAATAACAAGATTTCACAATAAATACGTAAAATAACATCAACGTGAAATGGGGGAAGAAAAGACTAAGATCTTGAAAGCAACCATAACAAGCGGTCTTTTTCAGAGTTCAGTTGAGTTTTTGACTCTGACGAAGACTGCTTGTTACAGTTGAAATATCTTAGTCTTTTTTTTTCTCATTTCTTATTGTGGTTTGATCATATATATATATACACTTTTTCGATGAAAATATGATCCGAAATGGACAAATACTGTTTAATGTACATAAAGAAAGATAGAGAAATTAAAAACACAAACATACAATCTCTAATTTTCGGTTGAACCGTCTTCAGGAGAGATAATCCAACTCCAACCGTCTCTGTACCAGTGCGATTGATTTCCCTCTCTTATCTCTCATGAAGACGGTTCAACCAAAAAACATAACAACTACGTGAGAGTTACTCTGACAAAGACCGCTTGTTACAGTTCAAATATCTGAGTCTTGTTTTCCCATTTTATAGTGTGGTTTGATGATATATATATATATATATATATATATATATATATAATTAAAGTTACAGCTAGAGAACACAAGAAAAAGGACGAACACTCACAAATCTCGATAATTTCGGCGTCTTGCCGTCTTCAGGAGAGTAGAAAAAAAGAAAATAAAAGGAGAAAGAATGAAGGAACGGAGACGTAAATGCGTCCACTGGCCGAAGTAAACTTTGCACGGAATAAAGCAGCCGAGTATATCTATATACATATATACAAAACTAAAGTTTATCGGGAGCCAAAACAAGTACATTTGCAAAACATATTTTTTTTTGCAAATAATACAATGAACTTCAAATAATGCACTTGCAATAGTCAATACATTTCCAATAGTCAATATTTTCGAGTTCAAGGTAGCCCAGTTGTTTGTGTGCTCGCTTTTTAGCTTAGTAGATCGAAGTTTTTTTTTGCATAAGGTGAAAAAAACCTTTGAACGTTGTTCTTTTTTTGGATGAGGATCTTAATCCATTGATCTATAGCCAATATGGTGTCATCCTACCTGTTAAAATTCACTCTAAATCAGATGTTAATTCTCAAAGTTACTTAGTCCATGCTACACTCTCGCCATTTGTCAGTCTTCTTTACAAGATAGTCTTCTATTTTTTTAAAAAAATGTGCCTTTTTTAAAAAATATACCAATATTTACAACTTTAACATAGGCTATGTTTATAATTGAGTTTCATTATTTTTAAATGAAGTTAATAAAATTCATGGATTTCTAAAATATTAATTCATAAATCGTTAGTTGTGCAATCCGCAATTGTTTGGTATTTACTCATTTTGAGGTAAAATGGATAAACAAACAATAGTATCAACGTATATGTAGTTTTATTCAACAACAACAACAATTTTAAAAATATTATTTAGCATGCCTATTTGGCAAACGGACTACCTTGGAAAGACAGAGAAAGACATTAATTAACATTGATGTGAATTTTAAATTTTCAGGGGCTAAATTGTAACTACAGTTATTTTCCAGAATTGAGGAAAGATATAACTTTTATTGATATAATTAAAAATAATAAACTATTGTTTTTATTGAATTAATATTCTGAGGTAAAATGGATAAACAAACAAAAGTATCCACACAAATGAAGTTTTATTTAATAAAAACATCGCGTTTTAAACACTTTGTGTTCATCATCAGGAAGATACGAAGGATGTGGTGCTGAAGTGTTGGTCCAGTGAAAACAATTCACTAGACTGGGTATAGTTTTTACTGAACCAATCCCTGCAGCACCTCATCTTGATGTCTTCCTGATGATAAACACAAAGTGTTCTAAATGCGTTGTTGTTGTTGTTGAATAAAACTTCATTTGTATGGATACTTTTGTTTGTTTATCCATTTTACCTCAGAATATTAATTTAATAAAAATTTATGATATCAATAAAAGTTATATCTTTCCTCAATTCTGGAAAATAACTGTAGTTACAATTTAGCCCCTGAAAATTTAAAATTCACATCAATATGAACTCCCCTCTGTCTTTCCAAGGTATTCTGTTTGCCAAATAGGCATGCTAAATAATATTTTTAAAATTTTACATGGATTATGTTTATATTAACATTTTAAAAATTAAATATTATTTAATAATATTCTTGGATTTATAAAATACCAATTCAATCAAAGTATTAGTTTTTTAATTTTTAATAATGAAGTCAAAACATGTTATATTTTCCCTCACTCTGTAAAATTACTATGGTTACAGTTCAGCCCCTGAAAATTTAAAATTCATCTCAATTGTGAACCCCACTATCTTTCCAAGATAGCCTTTTTGAAAAATCTTTATTCTGAGTAATATGCTAATATTTACAACTTTATATTGATTATGTTTATAATAAAAATTTCATAAATTAAATGCTAATTAATAATATTCATGGATTTATAAAATATCAGTTCAATTAAAATTGCATTTAATTTTTAACTAAGACGTCAAAGTGCTTAATAGCTTTTTCACCCTCAAATATTATTGTGGTTTCATTTCACACTCCTTAAAAACTCAAAATTCACCCCCAATGGGAACTCGTGATTTATCATTCCAGGATAGTTTTTCAGAAAAATTTGCATTCATAGTAATATTTACAATTTAATTTATAGCCAATATTTACAACTTAACATAGACTATGTTTATAATAGGATTTCAAAAATTTATTGATAATTGATAATATTAATGGATTATTAAATATCAATTTTATCGGTATAAGAATTTATTTAATTTTTTTATTAAAAAGTCATAATGTTTAATCTGTAAACTTATTGTGGTCAGAATTCACCATCTGGAAACCCAAAACGCACCCCTTGGGGAATGAATTTCACTCCCTTTGTGGATTAGTGCTGATAATATATTTGAGTTTGACAAAATTAAGGATACTTTAATGTAAACTTATTATGGAAGCGAGAATATTCTCTTATACTCAGTGATCAAAATCAGAAAGGTAGCTTATTAGTAAGTTATCAAATAAACAAAAAAAATTGACTTTCATACGTGTTATAAAACTGGAGGATAGGTTAGCTCAGTGTTTAACGTACAACGCTTCTAAACTGGTATGTCCGTCGTTCAATATCAATCTTGCCTTTGATTTATTTACGTGAGAGTTGAATAAATCTGAGAGACGACGTTAAAACCATCGGTCCCGAGCCTGTACGATGTCAGTTACTCGTTAATGAACCGCTAACTAAACTGTAATGTCCGAATTTGCAAATATTTAGGACTCCCATGTAGACAAACACGTAATATGATATCGTCCATTTACGTGAAGATGGGTGCCAAATAATAATGAGCTACGATTTCCGCCTAGAACAGCACTAAATGGATCCCGAGCCTGTACGATGTCAGTTGCTCGTTAAAGATCCCTACCAAAATATGCACTTGAATTAAGCAAAATTTAAGACTCCCAATGTAGAACAAACACGTAATATATATCGTCCATTTCTAAAATGGGTGCCAAATAATAAATGAGCTACGATTTCCGCCCCTAGAACAGCACTAAATGGATCCCGAGCCTGTACGATGTCAGTTGCTCGTTAAAGATCCCTACCAAAATATGCACTTGAATTAAGCAAAATTTAAGACTCCCAATGTAGAACAAACACGTAATATATATCGTCCATTTCTAAAATGGGTGCCAAATAATAAATGAGCTGCGATTTCCACCCCTAGAACAGCACTAAATGGATCACGAGCCTGTACGATGTCAGTTACTTCGTTAAAGAACCCTACCAAAAAATGCAATTGAATTAGGCAAAATTTAGGACTCCTAATGTAGAACCAACACGTAATATACCTCGTCCATTACTAAAATGGGTGCCAAATAATAAATGAGCTGCAATTTCCGCCCCTAGAACAGCACTAAATGGATCCCTAGCCTATACGATGTCAGTTGTCCTTTAAAGATCACTACCAAAAATCCACCTGAATTAGGCAGAACTTAGGATTCCCAATGTAGAATCCAAATCGTAATATACCTCAACTTTATTATTAAAATGGGTGCCAAATAATAAATGAGCTACACATTTCCACCCCTAAAACAGCACTAAAAGGCAAAAGCCTTATAAGTTTGGACGTTCGAAAACAAAGTACTACAAATTATAAATCTGTTGTGATAGGAAAAATATTAAACTGCAGTACTTATATAATGGTTTGAAGTCAACATATGCGGGCTGTTTCCTTTATTATGTGATAATTGAATTTTAACACCATTGTACTATAGATAATTGCAGTTTAACACACTGTAAAAAAGAGTTTTAACACATTTCTTTTCCATGTCCATAAGTAGGTTTATTAAAACAACCAAAGTGTTGTGTTGAAGTATACGGGCGATATCAACAAGCAATGAATCTAATTATATTTTCAAACCCTTTGAAGGACAAAACATTGTTCTTTAAGTGGTAGGTACTTCATTAGAAGAGAACAATAGATATGAGTCTTAGGACTAATTACAAAAAGGGTTTTTACAACAACACTGTGTTAAAAGTGGTTTTACCCCTATAAGTTTGACAGTAGCTAATTACTTACAGCAGTGTTGCCAACATCAAAAGAAAAGAAAAAAATCCCTACCCTTTTCAAACAATCTACAGTAGACTTTTACATAGTTTCGTCTACTATAATATATATATATAGATATTCATTTTTTATAAAGGTACTCCTCGTTTTACGACGGTAATTCGGACCAACGACTTCGTCGTTAAACGAATGTTTATACATTTATAAGTAAATAAACTCATTGTTCTCATACTCTATACTCTTTTATTTCTCTTTTGAAACAATGTACAACAAAATTAAATATTTTATATTACGCCATACTAAAAACTTAAAAAAGAATAGATTAATATCATATTATTAACAATATTAATCACATTTTATGACCTACTTATTAAATTTTGATGTGTTTTATTCCTTAACACTGTTTACAGCAATCGTTATTGTAGTTTAGATTATTTAAAATAAACAAAATTTGATTCTGAGTTTTAAAAATTATATTAAAAAGAACAGAAAACACTTCATATTGGTTTTAAATGGTTTATAATGTTACACTTTTTGTATGTATAAATTGACAAAAAAATGATTAAATGCATTCTATGCAATGCATCTATTATTAAATGATCAAAAATAAAATGAAATGGGAAAAAAGTAACTAACATCTTTCAACCGAAATAAGTGGTCTTCGTCAGAGTGGACTCTGACGAAGACCGCTTGTTACAGTTGAAGGATCTTAGACTTGTTTTCCCATTTCATATGGCGGTTTGATCATTGATTGTTGTTTCACGTGTTTATATGAAATATTGTTAACCATTATTAAATATATATGATATTGCAAACTCAAAGATACTATGATAAGGTTGCTGTTTAAACTGAAAATAAAGAAACAGTATGTGTGTATTTTTAATTTTTCTATGTCTCTTAACCTATGTTTAACTTTATTTGTCCGTTTGGATCGTATTTCCACCGAATATATATATATATATATATATATATATATATATACACTTTTTTGATGAAAACACGATCCGAAATGGACATATACAGTTCAATGTACATAGAGAAATTAGAAACACACACTTACAGTCTCTAATTTTCGGTTGAACCGTCTTCAGGAGAGATAAGAGAGGGAAACCAAGCGCACTGGTACAGAGATGGTTGGAGACCCAATATATATATATATATATATATATATATATATATATATAAAGCTTTCACATAAACACGTGAAATAACAATCAATTATCAGTTGGGTTTTTGACTCTGACGAAGACCGTTGTTACGGTTGAAAGATCTTAGTCTTGTTTTCCCATTTCTTATTGTGGTCTGATCATTATATATATAATTAATTATATATATATATAATAGATTAATTATATAATTAATAAGTATGAAAAAAGCGGAGTTTATAAATTAGAATGTAAAGATTGGAACCAGTCCCTAAAACTAAGATTTAAAGAACAACTTAAAGACTATTTAAATAAAACAAAGAAATCCAATTTCGAAAAATCACCTAATTGAACACGGACATACACCTGACAGTTTATAAGCCACAATGGACTTACTACAGGCAGGACAGAAAGGACAGAAACTCAATATAACTGAACAACTTGAAATCTATAAACATAAAAACTAATAAATGAACTTAATAGATGCACCGAACCGATATTCTATGTAAACCATTAATAAAAATAAAAAGACGACAGGAGACAGTATAACGAAGTTAATAAATATGAAATAATGTTATCCTACTGGATAATAACTAAAAAATAAAATAAAAAATAACTGAATAAGATTTAATAATAATATCATGATAGCAGTGGACTTGACAGATAACCCCTCCATAACAGCTCGGTAGGTTATTTGCGATCCAAGGATCGACAATGTCCGAACGGGCTCCAACAACTCCAAGATCACCTTACGAGGTACTACGATTTCATATATTAATAATATTCATATATTAATAATATAAATCACATTAATTAGACTACCAACAACAAAATTGTTAATTTCTTCGATAGTTATCATATCTTATTAATAAATACCATTTGTGGAATACAAAATGGTTTACAACATTGTATTCATTTTATATGCATATTCAAAATGTTGTATGCATATAAATTAATGTATGTATGTAATTATTAATATATATCCCATATTAATAATTTAAATCATAATAACCTCAGTTCCACTAACATTATGCATGTATTCGAATTAATGTGAACTAATGCATTCATCTGATGTGTCATGACTTAGAACTCATATTCAACATATGAAAAATATATTTTTTTTTTAATTGAATGACCAGCACTACCTATGCTGACAGTTTATGGACCACCATATGACTGTTAGGAGTTGAATTGTCCCTCAAATGCTAAACGCATATTTTCAAATTTATATTAAATGTAAAATTAAAATTAAAATTTTAATCAAATTTTATAGAATTTTAATTTCTTTTTTTCTTCTTTTACATGCTTACTACCATGCATTAAGAACTTTTTTTTTTCATCATATATTCTGTATAGTTTTTATTCAAATTTAAAATTATTCAGGAGCATTTTATTTTTCAAAATTTATTATTATAGATTTTTCTATGCATATTTCATGTTTTCTATGTTTTAATGTAAATATGTTTTCTATGCATAATAACAGTTTGTGTTGATTTTGTATGTCTTTTTACATATTGGTATTGATGGTTATGCATATTTACAATTTTTTTTTTGTAATTTTTGGTATACCATATTTTACAATTTTATATTATACATATTACGAATTTAATTTTTCAATATTATATATATATATTGAAAAAGACGAGCCAATCTCTGCTGCGTATTACTTTGGACACTTGGTTGTGGGTGTTTTTTCGTTAAACACGTTTCTCCTTAGCACACTCCGTCTGCTTGGCCGCCTCAGCCTTCACTCCAGGGGAGGGCTCACAGTCCCTACTTAATTTTCCAATAGAGTTGGATAAAAGTCTTGGCGTCTTTCCTTGGAAGTGTACCTCGTCGAACTCGGTGTTTCCTATAGTCTGAGTGGATTTCATTAGATACTGGTTGTTGGTGTTTTCTGTAGGTTCTATTGTTGTGGATTCTATAGTGTCCAAAGTAATACGCAGCAGGGATTGACTCGTCTTTTTCAATATCTAATCTGGCATTATAGCATATATATATATATATATATATTATATATATATATATATATTGGATGACATTTCTGTGGTTCCGTTACACGAATAATACCAATGAGTATTATTCTTAATTGGTTATTATATATATATATATATATATATATATATATATATATATATATATTAGCCATATTATGATTCTTTGACTAGTCATATAGCAAGTGCAAATTTGCTAAAAAAAAAACTGTACATAAATATATATATATATAAGTATGATCAAACCGCAATAAGAAAAAGGGAAAACAAGACATAAGAAACTTTGACTAGTAAAAAAGTGTCTTCTTCAATATATATATATATATGATTTGACTGTCGTCCCTCCGTCAATTCACTTCTTCTCCTGAGGACGACCGCCATTACGGTCGAAATATTGAAAAGTGAGTCTTTGTTGTGTTTCTGTTTATGTGTCACTGCTTATTTTGTTATTTGTCCTGCCGGACCGTTTTTCGTTTATCATGATATATATATATATGTATATATATATATATATATATATATATATATATATATATAATCGAAAGCAGAGGTCTGTTTTTCTGGTCGAACCAATTATTGTCTAAACAACATTAAATTTCAAGAAGTTCAGTAGAAATTTCTTTTAAATTGTCCAAGATGATTATTTTTATAAATAAAATAAAAATGGTTTTATATCCTGAAAGGATGAGAAAGTAATTGTTACTTCTAGATTTCGTTTAGTAATATAGGACATTTTATACATGCACATAAAAACATGGGAGTCATATAAACACAGGAGCATAGTCCAGGTTGTCCAACCTGATTATTTTCTTGATATCGATTTCTATATATGACGTGAAATAAGATGGAGAAGGGTTAGGGTGGCAAGCCTGATTTTAATAAATCCCAGCATTATAGCAAGTTATTCCACTCTGCTTTGCTTACACACTTTTATTTATTTTCCTAAAAATTTTCATTTTGTTTTATCAAGTGTGATTATTACTTGTTTTTATATTTCGTTAACACTTACTAAAAACTATTATTATATATCCTTTCCTGGAATGAATAAAATTCCATTGATCGCAATTATTTGATTAAATAGCAGCCAATTTCATGAAAATCACTATAAATTTTGTTTAAAGCTTCCAAGTTAATTGTTCATATATACTTATATATAAATAAAAAGATTTCTCATAAACACGTGAAATAACAATCAATGATCAAACCACAATAAGAAAATGGGAAAACAAGACTGAGATCTTTCAACCGTAACAAGCGGTCTTCGTCAGAGTCAAAAACCCAACCCTGTTGAAAGATCTTAGTCTTGTTTTCCCTTTTTCTTATTGTGGTTTGATCATACTTTATATATATATATATATATATATATATAAAATAAATTCAAAACGAAGGAAACACACAGAAAGACACAGACATAACTCACATCGATATTTTGACCATCGTCGTCATCAGGAGGTGTGAAGAGCGAAGAGCTAAGAGTCCCGCAGGAAGACAGGGCGGTACTGAGTAACAAGAGTAACAGAGAACCGCCCTGTCTTCCTGCGGGACTCTTCGCTCCTTGCTCTTCACACCTCCTGATGACGACGATAGTCGAAATATCGATGTGAGTTATGTCTGTGTCTTTCTGTGTGTTTCCTTCGTTTTGAATTTATTTTATTTTAAAAAAGTCCGCTGGACCGTTTCTTTTAATTGTATATATATATATATATATAATATATATGTGTAGTTTTTTTTTTAGCTAATTGCACTTGCTATTTTTGTCTTCTATGTGACTAAAATTATTTGTTTAAAAAACCAATTTCATGAAGATCAGTATAAATTTCTTTTAAAGTTTCAAAGTTGATTGTTGTTATAAAAAAAAAAATTAAAATATTAAAAAAATTATTTCTGCCATTTTTTTTATCAAATTTTACTTGCTATTTTTTGTCTTCTATATGACTAAAATTATTTGTTTAAATAAACCAATTTGATAAATATGAGTATAAGCTTATTTTAAATCTTTTCAGTTGATTGTTATAAAAAAAAAAACAAATATTTATTTATATCATACGTAATTTTTTTTATATGATTTCAAACAAGCTAAAATATTATAAACAATATAATCTTATGCCTTTGAATGTATGTCATCAAAGAGCAAACAAAGTAAAAACTGAGAAGCTTACATAAAAGTAATGGAGAACGAAGGTAAAAAATCAGCTGTATCGGCCGTTTATCACAACTGATATATTTGTTTTATTTCTCAGCTGATATCATTGAGTGCATTTTGATAATCAGTATAATTATTATAATTTATAATTATTATATTTAAAATTATTATTATTTATTATTATATTATTTAGTTAATAATAATTATATCAATAATAATGATTTTATTATATATAATTATGTAATTTAGTGTATTTTTATTTATCTAGTTGGTTACACTGATATTATTGTGTTTTTATTTCTCAGCTGACATCATTGAATGCAATTAGGGATATCTGTATAGTTATGTAATTTAGTGTATATCTGGTCGGTTACATTGATATTTATGTGTGTTTTATACACACATGTTTATAAATACAGAAATACAGGGTGTCCATAAAGTCCGTGTGCACTTTAAAAAATTTATAACTTTATTTATATTTGCGATAGAAATAATCTGTAAAATTGATTTGAAAGAAGTAAATCTATATCTTTTAAGCTTTTATTGAAATTTTATTTAAGTTTCCACATGCCCTCCATCATTAGCAATACAAAGGGTAATACGATTTTGCAGTTCACGAAAAATATTTGCCAATTGATTTATAGTAATGCCTGAAATCACATTAGTTATTCTAGCTTTCAAATCTTCTAATGAACTAGGTTTGGTTGCATACACAATTGTTTTCACATGTCCCCATAAAAAAAAAATCTAATGGAGTCAAATCTGGCGAACGTGGAGGCCAATGAAATGGTCCACCCTTTCTGACAAAAAAAGAAAATATTTTTTACTTATCTAAAAATTGTTACGAATTTTGTGGTGAAAATTTATTCAATAAGTATACTTAAAACTAGATACATGAAACTTTATAACATTTTTTACAGATTATTTCTATCGCAAATATAAATAATGTTATAAATTTTTTAAAGTGCACACGGACTTTATGCACACCCTGTATATATGTGTTGATGTTTGTGACATCACTGAGGTATGTTTAAATAATGGATATAGGAAAGAGAAGTTATCGTTAATTTTAGTGTATTTTTATATCTCAGTTGGCAACATTGTGGGCAGTCAGATTGAATTTCATTAAAGTAAGATTTAGTGGAATTGAAAGCTGTATTGTTTATTAAAACTGAAACTTATCATAGTTAGCTTGTTATTTTAGTTTTTCCGAAAATAAGATCCCACGAAAATAAGTCCTAGCATGATTTTCGGAACATTTTGGACTATAAGCCCTTTCCTTGAAAATAGACCCTAGTTAAGATAATGTGAAAAATATATCGTTAAAGAAAAATGTTGTTGAATGTAGTAGGTATCTCTAGCTGTTGTAATATTTCAGAGAATTCTTTGGAAAAAAATATTCCAAGAAATTTGTTGTTTTCCTCTAAAGTTTGTTTCAAGGAGGCTACTTAGACAAGTATTAATTTACCCACAGCTATATTGCAAGACATGAGAGATTCAGACCAATGATTCTACCTACATGAAATAAATTTGGAGGAAAATCAGAACAGAATTCAACATTTTCATAATATATGATGTTGTTTCAGAAGATTACATGACTGTAATCGAATAAATTTAAATTTCTGTATAACAACAAATATGTAAAGCTACTTATTGTACTTGATGCTCTTCCTCAAGGATAAGCCCTAGCACGGATTTTGACCAAAAAATAAAGTAAGACAGTCTTATTTTCGAAAAAAGACGTTACTAGAAGGGCGATATGTATTAAAAGCACAAGATTTAGATCAGTGTTTCCCAAACTTTTTCGAGCGTCCACCCCCTTGGGTCCATAAACCTATACTCAACACTCCTCAATAATCAGAATCTTAGACTAAATAACGAAATGATTAACACTTTAATAATTAAATTAATATAATGACTAATATGATATTTATTATAATCCAATGTATGTATTGTTACATAGCATATTTATGCAAAAGAATTAATACACAATAAAAGAAACTTAGATGAGAATATACTTTTAACACAAAAATAAATTATCAAAAAGAATAATTTTAAGAAACCTTTTCCTAGAAGTTTACATGTAGTGATTTCACTTAAATTTAGAAATTATATTGCATGGACATTTTCAATTTATGGAAATAGAATCTCTAACTCCTTTTTGGATTAGCGCCCCCCCGATATCAAAGCACCGCACCACTTTGGGAAACACTGATTTAGATAATAAAATAAAAATATGAATTGTTCCAAATATTATAAAAGGTTATGGATTTTGCTAATAATATATAACCATAATGTTGATGTTATTAAGTTGACAGGAAGTATATTCGTGTTTGGTGGAGACAGACAGAATCATTAACAGAGGGCAATTATGGTTGGGGGGGGGGGGGGGCAGTAATTAGGGTTTTTCGGTTTTAGAAGTGGGAGAAGGAAGGGAATAAAAACGAAAGATAAGAGACCTAGATAGGAAGGGTAACGGTTGATCTTTATCATGTTTGAGTTGCAAGAGAGAGGGGCGAACAGAGGGAGGTTGGTTTTACCGTGCGCTGGCGGGTTGGTTGGTTGCTTGAAAGAACAGCTGCTGCTTCCAGAGTAATATGCTTGCCTCACAACTTCAAACATCTGCTTCATATTCCCAACGCATATATTAACTTGCCAATAATTATATTAAAACAATAATTTTAATTAAAAAAAAACAACTCTTTTTTGATTATTATATAATAACCAATTCAATAAAGCATTAGCAATTTTTTAAATCCATTCTTTGGATAAATAGGTATACCTCAGCCAACACTATTTCGCGTTAAGTCGATCTAGATCAGTGTTTCCCAAAACTTTTTCGAGTGACCGCCCCCCTTGAGTCCATAAACCTATAACTCAACACCCTTGAATAATAATCAGATTGGAATTAGTAATAATAAAATCCGTCATACCTCGTAAAGTCTCCGAAAGCTCGACCGGTTTCGGGTCCGTCTTGATCCCATCTTCAAGAGCACCTACCTGACTGTGAATGTTATTTTCCTATAACCTACCTATATGTAGATGATATATATAGGTAGGTTATATGAAAATAACATTCACAGTCAGTTAGGTGCTCTTGAAGATGGGATCCAGTCGGACCCGAAACCGGTCGAGCTGTTCAGAGACTTTACGAGGTATGACGGATTGTATTATTACTAATTCTAATATTAATAACCTCAGTGAAACTAACCCATTAACTATAAATAATCAAATTTCTAGACTAAATAACCAAATGGGTAACATTTTAATAATTACTAAATAATTGCTAATCGAATATTTATTTAGAATCCAATAGATGTATTGTTTCTTTAGCATATTTATGCAAAAGAATTAATACTTTGGTAGCAGAGCGCTTCTGTTTCTTTCTTCCATGAGATCGTTTTGGCTGTTTTATAATGTCTACTTAGTTAGGCAGATTATGTATCCTGTTACCTGTAGAAGTTTCGCGAACTTCGATCACGTCGGGGTCACCAATTTGGTAGCAGAGCGTGGTTAATCGAATAACACAAAGTACAATTTTATATGGTTTTGTTTAATAGCACTTGTAAGAAAACACAACAATAAAACCTAGGATACCAAACAATTACAACCTTTTTCAACCTGCATCATCTGTTTATCCGTGTTACCTCAGTCACAGTGTTGTTCCCACAATACACAATAAAAGAAACTTAGGTGAGTATATACTTTTAACTTAAAAATGAATTATCAAAACAAATAATTTTAAGAAACCGTTTCCTAGAAGTTTACATGTTGTGTTTTTACTTAGTTTAGAAATTATATTGCATGAACATTTTCAGTTTATGGAAATAGAATCCCCGCTCCTTTTTGCATTACCGCCCTCCCCGATATCAAATCACCGCCCCCAGGGGGGCGGTACCACCCACTTTAGGAAACGCTGATCTAGATTTAAAGTTGGTATTCAGGAAAATAAGAATAAAATAATGCTTACGCAGGATGTTCAACTTTACGTTTGTTCCCTGCAAAAATTGAAATCATAACATCACTAGAAAACCATTACAATCAAAAATCACAATTATATTCAAGACCATGTGTTGATCACACTAATCAGTTACCGAAGGCATGTTTATCCATTACGAAATCTTGATGGATATTTACAAACATTTCAGAACTGTCTTTGAAATTTGAGAAGCAGAATTTCTATTTCTTCCGGCAGTAATTTTTTTGTATTATTGGATACTTCGACTACAATTTTATGTATTTAGATGTAATTTTGTTTCAGGGTTTCTTCTTTAGCTTTTTGATTTTGTAGTGGAAATCGGGTGGACACGGAATGCTGGCACTCCGAAACTATATTAAATCTCTTTAAATCATTAGTTGTGCAATCCGTAATTGTGAGGTATTTACTCATTCTGAGGTAAAATGGATAAACCAACAAAAGTTTCCACACAAATGAAGTTTTATTCAACGCGTTTCGAACACTTTGTGTTCATCTGTTGTTTTCACTGGACCAACCCGTCAGTACCACATACTTGGTGTCTTCCTGATGATAAACACAAAGTGTTCGAAACGCGTTGAATAAAACTTCATTTGTGTGGAGACTTTTGTTGGTTTATCAATTTTACCTCAGAATATATTAAATCTTTATGACATTCAAAAGGTCATGTGACCATTGCCGTTTTATGGGGTTTGTGAAGATGACTAGTAAGAAAAGATTTTGAGCAAGTGGGTTTGGATGAGTTGAGAGTTTACTGTGGAATCATTTGTAACGGTCTTTTGCATAGTCACGAACAAAGGGGAGTTTATGATCTCGGTGAATGATTATGTTTGGAACGTAAAATGGGAGATGTGAGAGTTTTCTAAGTATTTTTGATTGAATCGGTTGTATAGGGCGAATATTTGACGATTTGACAGAACCTTAAAATTTCTATAGCATAAGGCCAAAAAAGCTTCAATATTGTGTTATATATGTGGAGTTTGTCTCTTCTCAAAGAGTCTTATAAGGCGTTTGAAACGTCTGTTGGTTTCTGTTCGTTTCCATGTCATGCGTGTGTCAAAGTGCAGTTCAAGGTAGCATACAGTGGTTGCTGAAAGTATAACCTTACAGTACATTTTTTTTTGCTTTATTGCAAAAATAATTGTATCTGAATTTTTTCATTAAATCTAATGAAGATTTTTATTTCATGTCATGGAAAAACACATTCATAAACAATGTATTCACGATGAACGGCAAACATAAAAATTTTAGAAATTATATTAGAAATACGGAAAACCTTCATACATCATACGATGTTCGTGTAGTCGTTGGACCTCTTTTGGACGTTGCCTGTCTTCAAACTCAAATTGCGATACTTCTTACGATTAATGATGGAGAACATCCCAAAACGCTTAACAACTCCAAGAGCATCTTACGAGATATGCCGGTTTACCATATTTCTAATATAAATCATACTAACCTCAGTGGTAGTAACAATATATATGTCTAAAAGTTTAAGCTCTTCATAAAATTTTCTTTCATACCGTACAAAATTAAAAGTAAAATTTATTTGATTGTAAGCTAATAGATTTTTATTATTTCTATATTTTGGTATACTTTCTTTTTCAGTTAAAATTCTTTTTAATTTTCTTGCTCCTGATTCCAGAAGGCCTTTGATGAAAACTTGGTATTGAGCTTGTTTTATCAATATTTTGGTATATCTTCACTTTAAGTTAAAATTGCTTCTAATTTTCTTGTTCCTCCTTCTAAAAAATATTTAATAAGAACTTCAATAAACTTATATGGAATATTTTCCTCTACACGTGCTAGAAACCTGTATTGAGGTGATTTCTCATGTTTTGGTATAGTTTGACTTTCAATTAAAATTCCCTTTAATTTTCTTGTTCCTGCTTCCAAAAAATCTTTGATAAGAATTGCAAAACTAATCTTATATGGAATTTGTGCCTCTACTCTTGCTAGAAACCTATATTGAGCTGATTTCTCAAATTTCGGTATAGTTTGACTTTCAATTAAAATTCCCTTTAATTTTCTTGTTCCTGCTTCCAAAAAACCTTGGATAAGAATTGCAAAACTAATCTTATATGAAATTTGTGCCTCTACTCTTGCTAGAAACCTATATTGAGCTGATTTCTCAAATTTCGGTATAGTTTGACTTTCAATTAAAATTACCTTTAATTTTCTTGTTTCTGCTTCCAAGAAATCTTTGATAAGAATTGCAAAACTAATCTTATATGAAATTTTTGCCTCTACTTTTGCTAGAAATAGGTATTTAGCTCACTGGTTGCATAGTTCTTCTGATAAAATGTTTAATGTGTTCTAGCTGCAAAATTATCAGTTAATAAATAGGAACAAGTAAAACAACAAGTGGAAATCTCTAGAACGCATTGAAAACTACGTTTTATTAATCTGTAGATTATAGATCCAATTTGTCAACTAGTCGTATGGGAGGGAATTTATTTTAACAAGGCGCGTGATACTTAGACACCAACAATTCCCACAGTCAGGGTTTTTTTTTCATTTTTTTTTTATTGTTAAACAGATCCACTATCGGGTGATATCAGCAGCCGATCATTAGCTTTTTGTTTGATTATTGATTCTACAGATTCTATATTGGAAGTCCTAAATTTTGCCTAACTTAAGTGAATTTCAAGTAGGAATCTTTTGACATCGTATAATCTACTTGACATCGTACAGGCTCAAAACCAACAACTTAAACATCCTCTCTAATGGACGGACGACATGGTGAGATTTACTCATCTCCTGCGTGATAAAATTGAGTGTCAAATGATGACCAAACCCTGAACTACCAGCCCAAAGACATGTAATTAAACAACTGCGCTAGCCTGGCCCCGAAAAAACACTTAAGTCAACAAAAAAAAAATGCGATTTTATTTAATGACAATTCATTTTAAACAATCAGTGTTCAGCATCAGGTTGAATGGCCGACCCCCCACGAGGGTCTACAGTTTAAGGTCTACCTTAGGATCCATAAGGATTCGGTCGATCCCATACAAGAGGGAAAGTACCCGTTTCCCCGGGATCAAGGGTTGCAATGATTTGACTCCTCTGAGCCCCGTTTTGGGTGCACTGGACTAGATGTTAGAGAAAAAGGGATTAAAACCCCTTGTTGGCCAAACGCCACCTGGCAATAAGGACTTGGTGTTAGTTTCTATTGTTGTTTTTTTTTTTTTTGGCATTCAATTTTACAGTTTCTATTCATATTTCATATTATGGATATAACACAACGATCCAAGAACAATGTTGGATGAAATTCTTCGTCTGAAGATGATTCATTCTCCTCTTTATTCTAATTCTAATTTCTTATCCAATTTTATGAAAATAATTATTAAATTTCTTTAACTTTCTTTTACACGATTTCTAAGAATATGTATTTTAAAATTTTTTAAATAGCTTACTTGGTATCACCTATTGACTTTTACCATATGTTTAGGAGTTTTTTTTATAGATATTAAGGTTTCTTATAGTTGTTTTATATCTATATTTTTCTTTATTGTTTCGTTTTATGAAGATAAGTATTCAAAAAATTTCCTTTCAAAAAATACAAAATTTTACATTTTTAAATATTTATGTATGTGGCTTCAGATATATATATATATTTTTACTTTTACCATGTTTTTGAGAGGAATGGGTAAGTAAGGGAAGGAATCTGAGATAGCAAGAAATGATCGAAGACTGGGGTGTAAAACCTTTGAGAAGCGGTAAATCTCATTTTAGCACCGTCCACATACCCAAACAACCACAACGTATGGATTACAAAAAATCTTATTTACTTATTTATATTGTTAAACCCTTGAATATATCATTATATTCATCGATCAGTGTACCTAAGGCTGTTTTACATCTTTGAAAAGATTCAGCGGTGTGGAAAATGATCAGAAAAATTATTTCCTAAAGGATTAGCTTTTTCAAGTAATGATTGGATTAATAGTCTTCTTCTTAAGTTTCAAATTTTTGTTGTCTTTGTACCAAAATTGTAATTTTTTTTTATATTTTAAAACATTTTTCTCAATAAAATGCAGAAGGCTTGCACTTCATGACACTGAAGGCTACATGCGGTCTTACAGGCATGTAATCAATTCCTTTATTGATTATATTTGCCAATGCAACAGTATCTGTTTTAAATTTATGAGGCATACAATTTTTTCAAAAGTAATGATTCCTGAAGAAAATTTCTGTTTTAGCAAATATCAAGAAAATCATGAACCTGAAGCTATAAAAATAGGTAGGTAAATCACAAGTTAAAACATGTTTCTTACCTCAATGTTGCTTATAAATCATAAGTTTTCATTTTACAATGGTAGTAAGATATAAGCGGAAAATCACAAGCTAAATCATGTTTTATATTTTAATATTACTTATCAATCATAAAGTTTCATATTTATGTGCTAAAATACTGATAGAAAATCACAAGCTAAATCATGTTTTATATTTTATTATTACTTATCAATCATAAAGTATCATATTTATATGCTAAAATATAAAATTAGTAAGAAATCACAATCTAAATCATGTTTCATATTTTAATGTTACTTATTAATCATAAAATATCATATTTCAATGCTAAAATACTGATAGAAAATCACAAGCTAAATAATGTTTCATACTTTTAATGTTACTTATTAATCACAAGGTATCATATTTTAATGCTAAAATACTGATGGCAAACCACAAGCTAAATCACGTTTAATACTATAATGCTAATTATCAATCATAAGCTATCACGTTTTAATGGTTAAATATTGGTGGCAAATCACAAGCTAAATCATGTTTTATATTTTAATATTACTTATCAATCATAAAGTTTCATATTTCAGTGCTATATACGGTTGGCAAATTAAACGCCAAATGCTGTTTATCGATCATAAAGTTACATTTTTGAAGGATATAATATATGTGTAATATAATATTATATGTATAAATAATGTTTCATACTTTAATGTTACTTATACGTATATTAATACTAATGCTAATTAATTAATTAATTAGTATTAATTACTTCATTGGTATTATTAATTAATTAGAGTATTACTAATAAGTATATTAATACTAATAACGTTTGATTTTTCAATGCTCGAACATTGGTGGCTAATCACAAGCTAAATCTTGTTTCATTCTTTAATGTTACTTATCAACCATAATGTTTCATATTTCTAATATATTGGTGGCAAATCACAAGCTAAACCATGTTTTATATTTGGATATTGTTTGTCAATCACAAGTTTTCATTTTACAATGGTAAAATATAAGTGTAAAATCACAAGCTGAATTCTGTTTCATACTTTAATCTTACTTATCGATCATAAGGTTTAATATTTCGATGCTAAAATAGTAGTGCAAATCAACAGCTAAATCCATGTTTAATTCTTTAATGTTATTTCTGAATAAGAAGTTTTAATATTTCAATGCTAAAAGATAAGTGGCAAATCACAAGCTAAATCTTGTTTCATTTTGAAGTCTTAGGTACTTAAGAATCATAAGGTTTGATATTTTGATGATAAAATATTAATGGCAAATCACAAGCTAAATCTTGTTTCATTCTGTAATGTTAGGTACTCATGAATCATAAGGTTTGATAATTCGATGCTAAAATGTTAGTGGCAAATCACAAGCTAAATCTTGTTTCATTCTTTAATGTTACTTATGAATCAGAAGGTTTAATACTTCAATGCTAAAATAGTAGTGGCAAATCACAAGCTAAATCTTGTTTCATTCTTTAATGTTACTTATGAATCAGAAGGTTTAATACTTCAATGCTAAAATAGTAGTGGCAAATCATAAGCTAAATCTTGTTTCATTCTTTAATATTATTTATGAATGAGAAGGTTTAATACTTCAATGCTAAAATAGTAGTGGCAAATCACAAGCTAAATCTTGTTTCATTCTTTAATGTTACTTATGAATCAGAAGGTTTAATACTTCAATGCTAAAATAGTAGTGGCAAATCATAAGCTAAATCTTGTTTCATTCTTTAATATTATTTATGAATGAGAAGGTTTAATACTTCAATGCTAAAATAGTAGTGGCAAATCACAAGCTAAATCTTGTTTCATTCTTTAATGTTACTTATGAATTAGAAGGTTTAATAATTTAATGCTAAAATAGTAGTGGCAAATCACAAGCTAAATCTTGTTTCTGTAATGTTAAGTACTTATGAATCATAAGGTTTGATAATTCGATGCTAAAATGTTAGTGGCAAAACACAAGCTAAATCTTGTTTCATTCTTTAATGTTACTTATGAATGAGAAGGTTTAATACTTCAATGCTAAAATAGTAGTGGCAAATCACAAGCTAAATCTTGTTTCATTCTTTAATGTTACTTATGAATGAGAAGGTTTAATACTTCAATGCTAAAATAGTAGTGGCAAATCACAAGCTAAATCTTGTTTCATTCTTTAATGTTACTTATGAATGAGAAGGTTTAATACATCAATGCTAAAATAGTAATGGCAAATCACAAGCTAAATCTTGTTTCATTCTTTAATGTTACTTATGAATGAGAAGGTTTAATACTTCAATGCTAAAATAGTAGTGGCAAATCACAAGCTAAATCTTGTTTCATTCTTTAATGTTATTTATTAATCAGAAGTTTTAATATTTCAATACTAATGTATTAGTGGCATATATCAGAAGCTAAATTCTAAATTCTAAAGTCGTTAATCATATGTTTTACAGCTCAATTTTTCTTATCAATCATGAGTTTTCATATTCCAAATGTTGGTAAATGTAGGCATAAAATCACAAGCTATATGTGCATCATGCCTGAATTTTGCTTGTGAAACATACATTTTCATTTTTAACTGTTAAAATATGGGTGGGAAATCACAAGCTTAATTTGTTTTATATCTATAGGTGTTGTTTATCAATCATAAGTTTTCATTTTTCACTGTTTGAAATATGGGTGAGAAATCACAAGCTAAATCATGTTTTGATATCTACATGTTGCTTATCAATCATAAGTTTTCATTTTTCACTGTTGAAATATGGATGAGAAATCACAAGCTAAATTTGTTTGATATCTATAGGTGTTGCTTATCAATCATAAGTTTTCATTTTTCACTGTTTGAAATATGGGTGAGAAATCACAAGCTAAATCATGTTTTGATATCTACATGTTGCTTATCAATCATAAGTTTTCATTTTTCACTGTTGAAATATGGATGAGAAATCACAAGCTAAATTTGTTTGATATCTATAGGTGTTGCTTATCAATCATAAGTTTTCATTTTTCACTGTTTGAAATATGGGTGAGAAATCGCAAGCTAAATCATGTTTTGCTTATGCTTATCAATCATAAGTTTTCATTTTTCACTGTTGAAATATGGGTGAGAAATCACAAGCTAAATCATGTTTTGCTTATGCTTATCAATCATAAGTTTTCATTTTTCACTGTTTGAAATATGGGTGAGAAATCACAATCTAAATCATGTTTTGCTTATGCTTATCAATCATAAGTTTTCATTTTTCAGTGTTGAAATATGGGTGGGAAATCACAAGCTAAATCATGTTTTGCTTATGCTTATCAATCATAAGTTTTCATTTTTCATTACTAAAATACAGGTTGCCAACTACAAGTTAACTCTCATTTACATTTTCCTTCTTAAACTGAAGCTGACATAATCACAAGGTTTCCTTTATTTCTCAACTGCATTTGAATTACCCAATTATCAATCAGGTAGCTCGTGACTTAAAATGATATCAACTAAACACAAAAATTACCTTTTTTTTTGAAACACTCTCTCTCAACAAACTATAATTACCATTCCAAACAAAGTAAGCACTAAATGTTGCATCCTTTGAAAGAGAGAAAAAAAATACTGAATTCCGCTTGACTTATTTAAATGACTTGATATCAAAAACGAGAATCTAGCACGCTAAGTATAAATCAACAGGTGGTAGACGAAGTTATCAGTCGAATTTATGCAAAACTTCCTTATCAATAATGTCCTTTTGACCTAAATACTTTCTTTCTAATTGTTTATCAACAAAATATTATTAAATAACATAAGAAATGTAAATCTTATGACTAAAGTAAAAATAAACTCTTTCCTTTAAGAAGATGTAATCTGCAATGTTAACAATAAAAGTGTCAGCTTATATATATATATATATATATTTCTATGTGTACTTTTTAAATTCTAGTTTATATATATATATTATTAAAGTAAGCAGCAGCTTCTGCATTGACCAGTTTCTTGTTGACACTCTCTACTTTTCGTATCACTCTGCGGTGAGACTCTGGTAGCTTCCAAAGAAGGTTAGCAAAAGACATTAACACACACATTAAACATAGGTCAAACAGGAAAAACTAAATTTAATCACTGTTTTAATCACTAAATTAACAAACTAAATAAAATTACGTACAAGCTTTCAGCTCTCATGAGACGAATTACAAAACGTAATTTTATTTAGTTTGTTAATTTAGTGATTAAAACAGTGATTAAATTTAGTTTTTCCTGTTTGACCTATGTTTAATGTGTGTGTTAATGTCTTTTGCTAACCTTCTTTGGAAGCTACCAGAGTCTCACCGCAGAGTGACACGAAAACTAGAGAGTGTCAACAAGAAACTGGTCAATGCAGAAACTGCTGCTTATTTTAATAACATATGCTTAAGGGAAGATCTGCTGCCTTTGTACACAAATATATATATATATATATATATATTATATATATATATATATATATATATATCTTTGCGCACCGTTCTTCGATGTGAGGAGATCTCTCTCACTTCGTCCTCTCTTCTAGTCTACTCCTGATGACGAACAACAGTTCGAAATATTGAATTCTGTAAGTGTTCTTTTTATTCTCTTTTCTGTGTCGTGCTTTGTGTAATTTAAAGTTTTATATATATACATATACATATTGTGTTACACTGAATTGCCTTAATCAAACATACCTTATTTTTGAACAGTTTTTTGAATTTTCTTAATAATTTCAAATCATCTTTATTTATAACTAAATCAATTTAATTTGAAATTATCAGGAAAATTCGAAAAACTGCTCAAAAGAAAGGTATGTTTGATTAAGGCAATTCAGTTTAACACAATTTGTGTAAAAGAAGGTCTGCTCCCTATTTATTCTAGCATATGTATATATATATCCCATATCTTATTGTGGTTTGAAATTGATTTTTGTTTTGTGTGGTTATTGTAAAATATTATATATATATATATAATATTTTACAATAACCACAATAAGAAATGGGAAAACAAGACTAAGATCTTTCAACCGTAACAAGCGGTCTTCGTCAGAGTCAAAAACCCAACTGCAAGGGTTTTTGACTCTGACGAAGACCGCTTGTTACGGTTGAAAGATCTTAGTCTTGTTTTCCCATTTCTTATTGTGGTTTGATCATTGATTGTTATTTCACGTGTTTATGTGAAATCTTTGTATATGATATATATTATATATAATATTTTATTATATATATATATATAATATATAATATATATATATATATATAATATATATATATATATATATATATATATATAAATTCAAAACGAAGGAAACACACAGAAAGACACAGACATAACTCACATCGATATTTCGACCATCGTCGTCATCAGGAGGTGCGAAGTACCGCCCTGTCTTCCTGCGGGACTCTTTGCTCTTCGCACCTCCTGATGACGACGATGGCCGAAATATCGATGTGAGTTATGTCTGTGTCTTTCTGTGTGTTTCCTTCGTTTTGAATTTATTTTATTTTAAAAAAGTCCGTTGGACTGTTTCTTTTAATTGTATATATATATATATATATATATATAGTTCAATATAGACAAAGAAACATAGAGAAATCAAAAGAACACACTTTCAGTCTCTAATTTTCTGTTTGAACCGTCTTCAGGAGAGATAAGAGGGAAACCAAGCGCACTGGTTCAAAGACGGTTGGAGACCAACGTACGAGACGTTTTGGATCGTATTTCCAATGAAGAAGTATATTATATACATGAAGAAGTACATTATGTACATATATATATATATATATATACATTTTTTGAGATTTATTGAGGGTATATATTGAACATATATATTGAAGGTATAAAATGTATATATATATATATATATATATATATATATATATATACATACATTTAAAATAAACTATGACACATAGAAAGATTCATGTCATAATCTCACTTTTCAAATAAACAAATAAGGCAAGTTTATTTGACCAATCAGAAATTAAATCCACTAAGGAAGTTTATATAAGCATACTTCCAGAAGAATAGACGATGCTTAGTGCATTAATTAGTATTAATTAAAGTCGATCAATTAATCAACATTTTCTTATTATTAATTAAAGTGCTTACATGCAATAGATTTAAATAATTCGTGCAATATACCTAACAAATGTTTATTTAAAATTAATCATTTAAATATACGTTAACTTATTGATATTATTTCTTTTAAATATTGAAAATTAAAAAAAAAACTAAAAATTAAAATAAATCAAAGATCGCATTATTGGGAAGTTTTTGTAACAGAATTAGCATCCTTAATGACTTTGTGTACATATTATTAAAGCATGGTTACTTAGCAACAAAAATTAACAAAAATAACTAATTAGAACTAGAGTTTGTCCTATATATGATATGGGATTTTTTATTTTTAAATATAAATTAGGTTTTCTTCTGTTTAGCGTCAAGCAAGTGGAAAATTAATGTAAATAATTTAGTGGAGCAGCTGTTTTAGGAGTAGTAATATAAAGGGAATGCTATATCGTTAATATGCAAATTGTTGAAAGGTGCTATAATCGTTAGATTAGATTTATGTTACCGTCTTTTTTGGAATTTTAATTTGGTTGTTGAATATGTCTGTGTGTTCGTCTGTTTCTTTCTGTAAGGCAACTATTATAATCTTTTTTATTTATTCTTATTATTATTATTATATAAAAAATAAACAAAAAGCGGAATCGGTTTAATTTTGAGGTTAAAATAGCATACATCATATCTAGAAGTTAGCATAAATCATATTAAACATCATACATCATATACAGGAGTCCGGCATGCATTGTATCATAATCAGACATCATATTTAAGAGTTGACAAACATCATATCAAATATAATACATCATATAAGGTAGTCTGAAGGAATTACATTATATCAAACATCATATCTAGGAATTGAAATACATCATATCACATATGATACATCATATCTAGTAGTCTACATGCATTATATCATACATTATATCTAGGAGTTGACATACAACATATCTAAGATTGTAGTATGACATACATCATATTCTATCGTACATCATATTTAGGAGATGGCTTACATTATATCCCATCACCAATCATATTATACATCATATCTACAACATACTTCATAGCCATCATACATCATATTACATATCTTCTCAATATTTCATGATGGTTCCAAATAGAACCCCGCCAATTTGATCATTGATATATACCTATATATAATATATACAATACAAGATTTTACATAAACACGTGAAAGAACAATCAATGATCAAACCACAATAAGAAATGCGAAAACAAGGCTAAGATCTTTCAACCGTAACAAGCGGTCTTTGCCAGAGTCAAAAAACCAACTGTTGGGTTTTTTGACTCTGACGAAGACCGCTTGTTACGGTTGAATGATGTTAGTCTTGTTTTCCCATTTCTTATTGTGGTTTGATCATATATATATATATATACTTATATATATATTGGTTCATCCCGCCAAATTCCTACCAACCCTACCAGAAGGCTAAAAAGATGTTGACCTCGAGATTTACTCAGCAATACTAACTGATGTCCAGTGATCAGAATAATGTATATAGAGTACCACTAATGCGTGGTTTCTCCACTCTTTTATTTCATTTTGTTTTATGTATCACTTATCAATATTACTTGTTTTTTTTTTTCGTCGTAGCATGTGGAAAAATCTGTTCATCAGATCCCTTAGCAAGACGTC
The DNA here is from genome assembly GCA_026182355.1 of Hermatobates lingyangjiaoensis. Lineage (NCBI taxonomy): Eukaryota > Metazoa > Arthropoda > Insecta > Hemiptera > Hermatobatidae > Hermatobates > Hermatobates lingyangjiaoensis. The sequence continues at coordinate 29,872 of JAPFBL010000511.1, forward strand.
TTGCTCAGGGTATGTGGGGTTGGGGGTCCCGACCCACTAAAAAAACCACATCCTATTTCCTGGCAATACCCGACACGGAAACCGTTTGCACATTACTTTGTGCCGGTGCCTCAGTCCTTTTGAGTAGGATTCACCTTCTTGTCCCCATTCGTTCAATCATTGCCCTTGCCTCACACCACTTTCGTTCTTCTTATGATGGAGAACCGCGTCTACAAAGTTTGCAGCTTTTGACCAATTTTTTTCATTTAGGAGCATCTTTTGAACTATGGTCTCTGGAGTGACCTCACCCAGTGATGCTATTAATTCCTGCTGCAGCACTCCAATATTACTTGTTACCTTTTGGGTAGTTGTAATAAAATAATAAATAGAAATAACTCTTGTAATCATTCCAGATGTTTTCTTAACGGATTGTTTCATATTTTCATATATTTCCATTATATAGATTTTTACTGTTATTAAAAAATTACATTATTTCATTTTGATATTTAGCTTACACTTGGATCTGATATGTGAAATAAAAATTTTCAAAATCCTTTCATTACACATTTATCCACACCAGTGTAGGAATAAGGTAAGATTTATATAGCCTGCTCAAAAATATTATCTAATAATCATAAAAAGTACCATTTTAAATAAACAACTGAGATGTTTTCTTTGAAAATGGTGTAAATTTATATATATATATATATATATATAATATATATATATATTGATATAGTTTCTCGACCACTGATATTTCAAATTCACATAAGGGCTTCTTGAGGATTTTGGTCATAAAACATACAACTCCTGATGATCAGCCGACGTTTCGCCAAAAGTTGTTTGGCATTTTCAAGGCTTGATTTAGAAGAAAAACTAATTTACTGGTCCATGCTTAAATCTGGCTACATCATAACAAATTAATATCCTGGCTACATTTCCTGCATATGTGTATTTTATAATATATATATATATATATATATATATATATGATGTAATTTTTTTGAGGTTTGAGGTCCAATGATTTAAAATTAGTCCTTTTGCCGAAGTTTCGACATATATTTATGTCATCTTCAGGGCTACAACATGATTGTTTTACAATTAGCACTACTATTTGGTAATTTATTACATTTTAATATGTACAGTAACAAAGAGGAATTTATTGATAAATCAGTTATTATGACTATGGATTATTTTGTTATACATTGACATAAGGATATTGGGTACCCAATTGTCAACCCAAGGTAAACAAATAGTGATCTCTATACTTATGCAATAATTCTAAAGCAATAGAATAATTATAACAATATCCTTATGTCAATGAATAACAAAATAATCCATAGTTGTAATAACTGATTTGTCAATAAATTCCTCTTTGTTACTGTACATATTAAAATGCAATAAATTACCAAATAGTAGTGCTAATTGTAAAAAAATCATGCTATAGCCCTGAAGATGGCATAAATAACGTCGAAACGTCGGCAAAAGGACTAGTTTAAAATCATTGGACCTCAAACCTCAAAAAAATTATATCATACATATATACACGTATATATAAATATCAATGATCAAACCACAATAAGAAAATGGGAAAACAAGACTAAGATCTTTCAACCGTAGGGTGACTCTAAGGTCTTCGTCAGAGTCAAAAACCCAACGTTGGGTTTTTGACTCTGACGAAGACCGCTTGTTACAGTTGAAAGATCGTAGTCTTGCTTTCCCATTTTCTTATTGTGGTTTGATCATTGATTGTTATTTCACGTGTTTATGTGAAATCTTTATATATATATAATATATATATATTAAATTTACATATAAATTAAATTATAGGTACATATAAATATATATACATACAAAGGTATGTATTTTACTTTATGTTTTATATAAAGGATTGAATATTGGTAGTAGATTACAAAAAAAGGACCTATTTTTTTACTTTATAATTTATATAAAGGATTGATTATGGGTGGTAGGCCCCAAAAATGGATCTTTTTTTTAAAATTTTTTTTCCTACAATTAGGGTGTAGTATAACCTGCATCGCCATTGTGATTACGTTATATAAATTATGTAATAAATAGTAAAATTTTTTGATATTTATGTAAAGAAAAAATACCGTAGTTTGTTTTCCTAAAAAAAATATATATATATATATATAACATCCATCTGTTTCTTTATATTTAAATATCTCCATATTTATATCTATAGTGGAAGTAGAAAACTTTGTATTTTATAAACAATATATATGATATATATCTATTTTATTTATTAAGTGTTATATAAATAAATAAGAAATTAATTTAGAACAATTTAAGTTGATGGTTTCTTTTAAACGTTTGATATGTTTGTTTCGTTTATAGAAGGTGAAACTAAAAAAAAAAAAAAAAAAAAAAAAAAAGAGAGAGAGTGAGTGAGAGAGAAGAGAGAGAGGGGGAAAGAAAGAACCGACTGGTGCCTAAGTGTCTGGAATAGTATTAGTCACTTAGACGCTAAGGCTTGCATCTATTGAATTATTAATGTAACCTAACCGGCTTGGCATACTTTATTTATCGAGTCACTCCTCGTTATTCCTTCCCCTATTCCATTTGGTTAATTGAATGGTATGACAACTTCAAACACAACATTCTAATTTACCTTTTTATATATATATATATGATCAAACCACAATAAGAAATGGGAAAAAATCAATGCAGCAGCTTCTGCATTGACCAGTTTCTTTTTGACACTCTCTAGTTTTCGTATCACTTTGCGGTGAGACTCTGGTAGCTTCCAAATGTGGTTTGATCATTGATTGTTGTTTCACGTGTTTATGTGAAATCTTTTTATATATATATATATATATTAACATAAGCAGCAGCTTCTGCATTGACCAGTTTCTTTTTGACACTCTCTAGTTTTCGTATCACTTTGCGGTGAGACTCTGGTAGCTTCCAAAGAAGGTTAGCAAAAGACATTAACACACACAATGAACATAGGTCAAACACGAAAAACTAAATTTTAATCACTGTTAATTTAGTGATTAAAACACTGATTAAAATTTAGTTTTTCGTGTTTGACCTATGTTCATTGTGTGTGTTAATGTCTTTTGCTAACCTTCTTTGGAAGCTACCAGAGTCTCACCGCAAAATGATACGAAAACTAGAGAGTGTCACAAGAAACTGGTCAATGCAGAAGCTGCTGCTTATTTTAATAACATATGCTTAAGAGAAGACCTGCTGCCTTTGTACACAAATATATATATATATATATATATCGTAAATTTTGGTAGCAGTCCTTCTTTGACACACACATTATAGAAAATGACACCACATTTAGCTGATACCTGTTTCTTAACAAGTTTCTCAATTTTTCTAAATAACACTCTCGTTATTACGTCTATAAAATAAAGTACATCACCTATGGTCGACATGTCTCGAATGATCAACATTTCATCATCAGGACGTGAATAACATCTAATGTGAAAAATCTCGTTTATATATACATGGGGAAGGTAGAAGATCTTATTCACGTCCTGATAATGAATGTTGATCATTCGAAACATGTCGACCATAGGAGATGTATTTTATTGTGTAGACGAAATAATGAGAGTGTTATTTAGAAAAATTGAGAAACTTGTTAAAAAACAGGTATCAGCTAAATTTTCAATAATATATATATATATATATATATATATATATATATATATATATACTTCGAATAAAATGAAAGGTCCGTGTGGACAATAAACACTTTAACACATAGAAAAGAACACAAAAAGACACTACAGAACTCACAGAAGTGAGTTCTGTAGTGTCTTTCTGTGTTCTTTTCTATGTGTTAAAGTGTATATATATATATTTATGTATATTAACTAAATGAAAAGAAAATATACACATATTTGAGTATTCGTTCTGCAGAGAGAAAACTCACTACGATAATTGAACCGCGTCGACATCACGTAGGGATAAAAAGAAATATATATATATATATATATATATATCAATGATCAAACCACAATAAGAAAATGGAAAACAAGACTAAGGTCTTTCAACCGTAACAAGCGGTCTTCGTCAGTCAAAAACCAAACTGTTGGGTTTTTATTTATTATGTATATAATATATATATAATTTATATATATAATATACAGCACTGTTTTCTTGACCACAAAATATTAACAAACACTTTTTCTTTTTCTCGGAGTTTGGTCAGGGTAAACATATGGAATCACCTTTTTCCCAACGTTTCGTCTTTATTTCAAGACATCCTCAGGGCTATAAATGAAGGCTGGGTTGGTGTAATGTAACAGAACCCAGCCTTCATTTATAGCCCTGAGGATGTCTTGAAATAAAGACGAAACGTTGGCAAAAAGGTGATTCCATATATTTACCCTGACAAAACTCCGAGAAAAAGAAAAAGTGTTTGTTATATATAATATATATATATATATATATATTTGTATAAGTTGGAAGCATATCTTCATCCAAGTATACATTGTTGTATAGCAGAGCAGATTCTGCGTTCACGACTTTTATAAGTAGATGTTCTTTTTTCCTAATTACACTTCTATGTATAATTTGGCAGCAGATTGGAAGCCATCTATATAAACGAAAAATGCCCTGAGCTTAACTTATAATCCAATGAAATGTTTAGTATAACCACTTCAAGAAACTTAGACAGTAAAGTTAAATTAAGAGGAGCAGAGTGATGTGTGGTTAACCTCCCGGGCGCTAGGAGCGCCACTTTGACATATTACCTCTTTCTATTGTTATCTCTTATGATTGTATTAACTGTTGTATTCAATTATTCTGTTACTTTGAGTTGTTATTTATCTGTTTTATTATTTTCTTCTGCCTGAAGATGACCTACGAAGTCGAAAGGTTGTGTTTTCTCCTATAATATTAAGTAAGTACTGAATAAATTTTAGTAGTTTTTGGACTATGTTGTTTGCTTGAAAATGTCGCTGGGAAATTTGCTATTTGCATTTTCTCTGCAATATAGTAGTGTAATTAGGAAAAAAGAACATCTACTTAAAAAAGTCGTGAATTCAGAATCTGCTCTGGTTTTCAACAATATTTATATATATTGATAAAAGTATCGACCGTGGAATAGAAACAAAACTAAAGTTTATCCGTACAAGGTGAGTTATTCAGGTTCAAATAAAACTCTTAATGCCAACGTTTCGGTTTTTATATAAAAACCTTTTTCATAGGCAAAAGTGTCAATTTTTAAATCAGAAAAACTGTAATGTAATTTTAAAGTAATGCATTGTAATACTTAGTTTTTCTGTTTTAAAATTATACTTCTGCCTATCAAAAAAGGTTTAAATAAAAAACGAAACGTTGGCATTGAGAGTTCAATTTGAGTCCCGATAAACTTTAGTTTTTTTTGTGTATATATATATATATTATAGATATATAAAACTTTAAATGATACACAAAACAAGACACAGAAAGAAGATAAAATGTAGGCTTACTAAATTTAATATTAGTAACTTTAATGATTTAAACTTTTCATTGCAATACTGTTCGTCATCTGGAGTATAAGTACCCCACTAGAAAGTTAACCAAAGTCTTTTGGAGGTAGCTCAACAAGAGCCGTAATGTAAAAATAAGTTTCAGATCAATTTATATAATTTATATATATTATTAAAATTTCTAATTTTATCAACTTAAAATATAAAAATAAATAAAAAAAAAAGAAAATATTTAAAATAAGAAATTCATATTAAACTTTCATATTAAGTTAAAATTTTAGTTACAAAAATTTTAAAACTTTTTTTCTATCTACTATTTAACACAATTTTCCTGTTAGTTCAGAAACATGTTTCTCTTATATTCTCTCTCTCTCTCTCTCTCTCTCTCTATATATATATATATATATATATATATATATATATATATATATAATATATACACATATATATACATATATATATGTATATTCTCTATCAAAAATAATACCCGTTTAAAAATCAATGGCTATTTTACAATAAAATGAATAATTTATTTTTAAATTCATTTAAATATTCATATATCATTTTTACTTTTTTCCTGTACTCTGCAACTGTTTAAAGAAATCCTACAAGTCTGAAAGAAAAATTTAATGCTTGTTGTTTGTATTCCACTGTTATAAGGCTATTAGTACTGTTGTACTAATAGCACTGTACTAATAGTACTGTACCATACATTAGCACATACCATACCATATTATTAGCACTGTTGTTCTAGGATAGGGGTTCTCAACCTTTGTTTGCTTGTGGACCCCCTAAAAGCTACTTGTGGACCCCCACTACCCTCGGATACTTAAAAAACATAATTATACGAATTTATAAATAAATATTTGTTTTTAGGTAAATGAATATCGTTAATTATGAAATAATTTCATTACATCTACAACGCATGCTGAAATACAAAAATGTTTTTAAAAAATAACAATATATTTCTTCAATAACATTTTATAAAGTATCCTGAAATAAATAGTAACAGAATCAATTTTGAATGTACCATATAGAGAAGAGCAATAGAAAATTTTAAAACATTAGAACATTTTAACAAACTGACGAGGATATTGGGCCTTATATTTTCATTATGTTTGAATATCGTACGGCCAAAGCTTACTACGCTTTGATTTATTTTTGGTTTGCTGATGAATTCATTTAAACTTAACATAGAGCTCTAACCACGTGTCATGAACCTTCAGAATACTACTTCCCTCATGGACCCCCAGTAATCCTCTGTGGACCCCTAGGGGTCTATGCGGACCACGTTGAGAACCACTGTTCTAGGGGAAACAATTGTACCTGATTATTTATTTGGCACCCGTTTTAGTAATTGGCGAGTCCCATTACCATTTGATTCCTTATTAGTCTTATTAATAAATTATTTTGTATTTAATAGGTTACAAATATATTCTTGTATATTTTATTTCTTAAGACATCTTATTTTTAACAAGTCTCTATTTATTTATTATCTACCTTTTATTGACTATTATAGATGCCTATTTTACTGTATTTTTAAATTATTTTTTCTTTATATCATTTTCTATATATTTTATATATCATATTATTTTTATGGTACTATATTTTAGACAAATCTCATTATATATATATATATATATATATATATATATATATAGTTCAATATAAACAAAGAAACATAGAGAAATCAAAGAAACACACTTACAGTCTCTAATTTTCGCTTTGAACCGTCTTCAGGAGAAATAAGAGAGGGAAACCAAGTGCACTGGTTCAGAGACACTTGGTTTCCCTCTCTTATTTCTCCTGAAGACGGTTCAAACCAAAAATTAGAGACTGTAAGTGTGTTTCTTTGATTTCTCTATGTTTCTTTGTTTATATTGAACTATATTTGTTCGTTTTGGATCGTATTTCCAACGAAAAAAAGTATATATATATATATTTATATATATATCACAGATTCAATAATATATCGACCGTTTGATAGAATAGGTGTGTTCTCTAATCGGTGTTTGGTCAATTTTCCAGGATAAAAAATTAAACTCTCGTTGCCAACGTTTCGGTTTTATTTAAAACATTCTTCATAGGCAGAAATAAGGACTTTTTAACTAAGAAAATGAAATTTACATTATTTAAAGGAACAACAACTAGTCTAGTCGAAGGTTTTGTCCGGTTAACATTGTTGTTCCTTTAAATAATGTAAATTTCATTTTTTTAGTTAAAAAATGCTTACTTCTGCCTATGAAGAAGGTTTTAAATAAAACCGAAACGTTGGCAACGAGAGTTTAATTTTTTATCCTGGAAAATTGACCGAACCCCGATTAGAGAACACACCTATATATATATATATATATGCTTAAATAAACTGTGATGCATATACAGAAACTTAACAAAGTCTCACTTTTCAATATTTCGACAAAATGATGGTCTCTGAAACCTGGCTTGAATTTAAACAGTTGGTTTATTTTTATTTTTTATCATCTCACAATTTTGTATTTTTCTATTTATCATTTTTTTAGACATTTTTTTATGTAATAATTTTATATATATTTCCTATATTTTTTGTTTTCTTCACCTTTATTCTCCTTTTAAAATAATTTTTTTCTTTACTCTCGACTCCTTAGTTCTCTTTTTTATTTGTCTCCTTTGCAGCAGCACTGCTTTAGCCCTCACCCAGTGAGTTCTTTAGTTGACTTTCGTCCCTCAGTCAATTCATTTCTTCTCCTGAAGACGACCGCCATTACGGTCGAAATATTGAAAAGTGAGTCTTTGTTATGTTTCAGTCTATGTGGCACAGTTTATCTTAAGTGTAATGTTTTCGTTTATCATGGTATATATACATATATATATACAATTAAAATAAACGGTCCAGCGGACTTTTTTAAATAAAATAAATTCAAAACGAAGGAAACACACAGAAAGACACAGACATAACTCACATCGATGTTTCGACCATCGTCGTCATCAGGAAGTGTGAAGAGCGAAGAGTCCCTCAGGAAGACAGGGAAGAGTCCCTGTCTTCCTGCGGGACTCTTTGCTCTTTGCTCTTCACACCTCCTGATGACGAGGATGGTCGAAATATCGATGAGTTATGTCTGTGTGTTTCCTTCGTTTTGAATTTATTTTATATATATATATATATATATATATATATATATATATATATACGAGTATTTATGTATGTATATATATATATATATATGTGGTGTGTGTAAAATAAATAATTAAAAATAAATATGTAAAAACAAATATAATTAAGAGAATCGTGGACAATGGCATTCTCCATAGTCGACTCCTCACTATACAAAAGTGCTCCAAATGGGTGCACTTTTTTTATTAATGGTAGATAAAGTGCACCTGTTACAGCTTATAAGATTGACGACTGATAATAGTCGACGACCTATGATGTCCACTTTACATTTTATCGAACTTGTGGACATCATAACATACAAGAGTATTAATTTATATTTAATAATTGTATTTAGACTAAAGTGAACTTTTTTTTTCATAGAAGAACGTTTTTTAAATAAATCTCAGGTTATATTTTTGTAAAATTATGAGGAGGGTACTCTCCTCACATTGGAGGAAAGAACGTGGTATACGAGTTGTGTAAATAAAGTAGTGAGACTGATTTTTTTTAAATTTTCTATTCAAATATAATTACAATGTGATATTGTCACCTTCAAAATAGTTCCCTTCGGAAGCCACACAGCGCTGGAGACGGTCCTTCCAATCATTGTAGCATTCCTGGAACTCGGATTCTGGAATGGCCTTCAGCTGGTAGGTTACAGCAGTTTGTATGTTTTGTAGTGTCTCGAAATGAGTTCCCTTGAGGTGATTTTTCAATCTCGGGAAGAGGAAAAAGTGATAAAGACTCAAGTCTGGTGAATAAGGAGGCTGAGGAGCAACAGGAATGTTTTTACTGGCCAAAAACTCGTTTATTGAGATGGCAGTGTGACAGGGCGCGTTGTCGTGATGCAACACCCACTTGTCGTGGTTCGTCTTCAATCGACTCTCTTCCTTCTGAAAATTCCTTAAACCACCGAAAAACCTGTGCCCTTGATAAAACACGTTCACCATAGGCCTCCTGAAGTTTTTCAAAAGTTTCGGTTGCATTATGTCCAAGTCTGAAGCAAAATTTGATTGCACACCGCTGCTCAACTTTGAGGTCACACATTTTTAAAACGCTCAAGAAAAAACCATTTCACGAAAACCAACGCTACGGACAAACAAATGACTGTGGCGAGTTCAGATTCATACTGGAGGCGCATCACACGTGCACCTGACGCTACTCAAGGCCACGCGTCTCCAGCGTTGCCAGATCGAAAGCGACGTTGCCAGTCTCACTACTTTATTTACACTCCTCGTATATATATTTCTTACTGTATTGAGAAGCAGTATTTTCTAGAAAAATCAGCGTCAGAAGTGTAATTTAGGTAATTTTACCTAACTCAAATGTATTTGTAACAAATACCTGACATCGTACAGGCTTGGGACTGACAGTTTAACGTAATTTCCAATGATGATATACTAAGATTTATTGATGTCCCGCGTGTATAAATCGAGGGACAGCTGGGTATCAAACTCTGGACCTAGCAATTCAGAGATGAGTAATTAATGACTGAATTAACTTGGCCCCAGTAAAATTTTACCTTTTTAACTAATAAATAATAACGCAGCAAACAATGTAACCTAACTTGCTACTGAAACCTATCATAACCTAACCTGTGAGGAAAGATTTAATAGTAACATTAAAGATACAGACAAATGAGACAGGAGAAACAGAGGGAAAATGCTAAGTCAATAAATATTCATCCTATGTATGTTTTCTTGTGAGTTTACTACTGCAACCTAACCTAAAATAATTGTTAAGAAAACTAAAATTATAATGACATTTTTAAATTAACCAATATAGTTAAAATAATTATCACGTATAATCATTTGAATATTTCCTTTCTGTTTGGGATTCAACCAGAGTCAAGGTTACAACTCATTTAGATCCATTATTTAATCAGAGTTTGGCAACACTGATCAAGCATTCAGTGTTTGTTGGCCACCTTGAATGATAGCCAGGTATTTCCTGCGGTAAATCTAATTGCTTTATCTGATCTTTTATTTAAATATTGAAATGGATTTTCTTATTTTATGTAATGGTAATAATATGAAATACACTCGATTCTCAAGTTTTTCTATTTTATGTACCGTACTTTCAAGGTTCCGTACCTTTTTTTTTCCGAATCGCATAAATTATCATTCAGGTATTGGTAAATTCACAATGAGGGCAGAGTGAGACCGAGTAGCCTAGGCTACAGTAATTTTGCTCTCTTAAACAATCTATACCTTTATTTTGCATAAACAAAATTCTTATTACATATTTTAATGTATAATACATATAAACCAACTTTATGCAACTGTATTTGATGATTGTGATTTAAAGCAAGGTGAGGCAGAGAATAGCCTAGAATCCTCCCTTCTCATATGCCTACGCTACTCCAATTTCATTCAAATCACCATTACAGTAGGTTAGGTTGCAGTGGCAGTCCCACAAGGGAACAAACGTAGGCCAAGCATTGGCCCTTTGTGATACCACACAATGAAGATTGATTCCTACAGTGGGAGTCCTAAATTTTGCCTAACTCAAATATATTTAGAGTGGGGATCTTTAACGAGTACCTGACATCGTACAGGCTTGGACCGACGGTTTAACGTCCTTTCTCCGAGGGACGGTGCTCAGATTTATTCACCTCCCGCGGAAAAAGGGGGGGGGGCCCCCCTTTTTAAAGGGGGCCCCCGGGGGCCCCCCCCCCAAAATTTGGCCCCCCCCGGGGGGGTTTTTTTTTTGGGGAAAAAATTTTTTTTTTTAATTTAAATTTTTTTAAATTTTTTTTAATTTAAATTTTTTTTTTAACCCCCAGTTGGGAAAACAAAAATTTGGAAATTTTTTAAAATTTTAAGGGGCCCTTTAAATTTTTTGGGGAAATTTTGGTTTTCCCCCTTAAAAAAAATTTTTCCTTTTAAATTTTTTTTTTTTTTTTAATTTAAAATTTTTTTAAAAAAAAATTTAAAAACCAAATTTAAAAAATTTTTTTTTTTTTTTTTTTTTAAAATTTGAAATTTTAAATTAAAAAAAACCCCCCCTTAAAATTTTTTTTCCCCCTTTTTTTTTAAGGGGGAAAAAAAAAAACTTTCCCTTTTTAAAGTTGGGAAAATTTTTTTTTGGTTTGTTAAAGGGTTTTAAAATTTTCCTTGGTAAGGGGTTTTTGGGAAAAAAAAATTTTTTCCCTCTTTTCCCCTTTTTTAAACCCCTTTTTAAAACCCCGGTTTTTTGGGGAAAAAACCCCTTTTTTCCCTTTAAAATTTTAAATTTTTAAAGGGTTTTTTTTTTTTTTTGGGTTTTTTTTTAAATTTTTTTTTTTTTAAAACCCCCTTTGGCCCAAAGGCCCAAAGGTTTTCCCCCCAAAAGCCCCCCCCGGGGGGTAAAGGTTTTTTTTTTTAAAGGGTTTTTCCCCCATTTAACCAAAGGGGGGCCCAAATTTTTTTTCTCCCCTTTTTTGGGGGTTTTTTTTCCTTTAATTTTAAAAATAAATTGAGATAGTTTAGCCCTTCTAGAAAGTTTTAGTGAGGGCATATATATAGTATGTCTTGGCATGCTGTCAACCATTTAGCCTACCCTACCCACCATTAGACACTACCACTAACCAGTGTTACCAATTTTCGGACTTTTCTGTTTCCGGACCTGTCTCGGTCTCTATTAGTAGGGAAATTTGAGAATTGACTATACTAACTGTTCCAAGTACAATAGTTAGGACGAATCAATTTTAAAATTTGCTGTGATAAGTTAATTATGTTATTCATAGGTGAATTGTTAATGATGGATTTTATTATTTGAGGGTAATTACAGCACTACGTCTTAGAAACTATTGTACTTCACCCCTTCTGTATTAAAGTATTCCAGCAGTTAGCTTCAACGCCTCCAAGAAGCTCAGCACTTTTGCTGAGTCCAGCGGTAAAAGTTTTTTTTCTGGTTTTGTTACGGGTTGCGAAGCACCTACCTCTGTACAGCGAAGTTGCCTGGCAGCCAGAAAATTCAATGGTGTTTCTTCCTCTTCTTTGCAGAATCTGCATAAACCATCATTTATCATGTCCATTCAGGCTCCCTACATTTTGGGAGAAAGTAACTTCCTTTTTCCTTCATTAGAACAGTCTAATTTGGATCCTCAGGTGCACTTGTGGGAGGTTACTTCCCACTAGTTAGCGCTTTTAGACCTTCTGCAATTCTGGTGGATGGTGTCCGGTCCTTCTTCAGAACAGTCTACTTTAGGTCCTCAGGTACACTTGTAAGAGGTTTGTTCCCACTAGTTAGCGCTTTTAGACCTTCTGCAATTCTGGTGGATGGTGTCCGGTCCTTCTTCAGAACAGTCTACTTTAGTCCTCAGGTGCACTTTTAGGAGGTTGGTTCCCACTAGTTAGCTTTTTTAGACTCTCTGCAATTCTGGTGCAATGGTGTGCGGACTTCTTTCTCCTTAGTATTATACAGTGGAAAATCCGTGAAGCTCTCATCGGTAAAATATTGTCCTCTCCAGTAGAGTACCGCATACCGGAGTAAGACTATTTACACAAGAGGATAGCCTGGAACCCTTGAAGCTCCATTCGTAATACAGCAAACCCTGTGACATCCATCATTTGGTACAGATCGCATAACGCCTTGGATTGTTGGATGAAGTTTTAGTATAATACCAAAATCAGAAATCAAAAATTGCAAAAAATAGATTGTTTTTATCTCTTTTAGTCTATGGTTTTCGAACAATTATGTTATATAACTGTATTGAAAAATAACACTTGTTGAAAATATTTTCTAGGCATAAAATACATTCTTTCTGAATGAAATTATTCTTGTTTTTGTTGTTTGTTGTTTCCCATAGACCATACTTCTACGGATTTTACCTTTTAGTGCTGTTCTACTGGTGGCAATTGTGGCTCCTTTATTTGGTAGCACGCATTTCAGTAATGGGCGAACAACATAACCTGCTTAATCTACAATTGAGCGTCTCAAATTTTGCTTAACTCAAGTGTACTTTAGAATAGGGATCATTAACGAGTACTTGACTTCGTACAGGTTTGGTACAGACCTTTTAATGTCCTCTTTGAGAGGTGATGTTCTCAGATTTATTCACCTCTGATATGAATAAATTAATGGTCCAGAATGTGTATTGAACCCTTTGATCTACCTGTCCCGAGGCAAGCACGTTGCTACTCAGCTAACCTGTAAAGAAATACTACTTTTTACTATCTGGTATTTCTGGCTTTCCAATTAAATGGTCAACACATTTTTTGTTCCCAATCAGTAACTTAAAGGTATTGATTCCGAAAATTGTACTAATTGTTTCTCATCAGGTCAAGTTATTGAAATGTTTGCTATTTCATACATTTATTTATCTTAAAATGACTACGTATTTCTAAATATCTCCTATCGTCTTAATTAAAATTGTAGGTTGTTATTTGTGATCTATATTAGATGACTTTGACATCACAAATCTTTAAGCTTTTATTGCGTTGCGGATTTTCGGAGTAAAAATTAAGCATAGCTACATCCTCTCCTTGGTGACATTCCCTAAACAAACCAGAAGTTTTATGCTATATTTGCCAGAATATACGTTAAAATCTAAATATATACCATGTATATTTGTATATATATCAGAAATATTTTGGTGTGATTAATGAATGCCTTAAAGCAGTGGTTCTAAACTTGATGCGTTACTACGCCTCTCTTAAAAATATTTAATAATTTGCCCCCCCCCCCCACCCCCCAAAACTGAAGATTTCATAAAAAGACAAACATTTTTACTCTTATAAAATTGATTCATACAAACTAATGGAAAACGATATTTTATTATTGTTTTTAATGAGATGGATGTGCTTGTCTATTAGCACAAATTTTATCAAATCTTGGTTTTTGTGATGATATACCTATTCGTAGCTTTTTTTCTACAACTAAACAAGCTCGATATTTGGATTTAATTGCAGCAAAAGGGAGAAAATCATTTTTTTGCATAGAAAATTGTAGGAGTAATTTGAAAAATTTTCCCGTGACTAATTTTTGCGGTTCCCTTTAGACTAGTCTGCACCCCCCCCCCCCAGTTTGGAAACACTGCCTTAAAGTTTAATAAAAATATTACCTCTTTGATTTGCCTGTCATTACTGTAGCTGTCGCATTCCTACAGACAGGGGTTGTACCATAGCAGGAAAACTATACCTAAAAGAGAAAAAAACGACATTATTTCTGGAATCTGCGACCTCAAATTAGGTAAAACATTTAAAACCCCTTAGTTATCATTAAAAATTTTTTGTTGTTGTTGGCCATTGTAATAGATTACTTTTATCTCATAACATCTTCTACTGAATTGCTAACTAATGTTATTATCCGTTGTATCCAGCTTTCAAATTATATTTTTACAACTTCAAATAATGAAACAATAATGGCTATTACGAAACTATTTACTTCCTACTACCTGATTTGTCCGGCTTTCATTGGATAGATTTCTTTTACAATATCCAATGAAAAATCAATTACGTCTATTACCAAAGTGTTTCCCTTATACTATTGTTAAATCTAGCGTTCCTAGAAAATATTACTTTTAGAACTTTGAATGATAAATTAATAACTTTTATTGCCGAAGTGTTACCTAATTTTGTTATCACAATACAGCACTTTTCAATTATAGATTACTTTTATAACTTGAAATAAATAAATCAATACTTACTATTATCGAAGAGTTTACCTTCTACTATCTGGTATATAGTTTTCCAAGTATATATTACTTTTTAAACAGGAAATGATTAATCAATTACTGATATTACCAAAGTATTTTTATCACTACTACATGATTTATCCGGCTCCCCGATTACAGATTACTTTTATAACTTGAAATGATGAATAAATTATGGCTATTACCGAATGTTTTTACCTTCTACTACCTGGTGTTTCCGGCTCTTCAATTACAGAATACTATTATAACTTGAAATGATAAATCAATAGCGTATACTACCGAAGCGTTTACCTTACACTGCCCGCTGTACCTGGTGTCTCCAGGACAGAATACCATTGTAACTTCCAATCACAAATTAATTACGTCTATTACCCAAGTATTTTCCTTATACTATTGCTTAAATCCGGCTTTCCTAGAAAAGATTACATAAATAACTTCAAATGATAAACTAATAGCTTTTATGGCAGAAGGGTTATCTATTATTGTTATCGCAGTATTCCGATTTTAGATTACTTTTATATCATGAAATGATAAATCAATAATGACTATTACCGAAGTGTTTATACACTTCTACTATCTGGTGAACTCTACTATCTTATTACAGATTACTTTTTGTAAATTGAAATGATAAATCAATAATAGGTATTACCGAAGTGTTTACCTTCTACTACCTGGTGTATGTAAACTTTCTAATTATATATTACTTTTATAACATGAAAGGATAAATCAATACGGTTATTACCGGAGTGTTTACCTTCTACTACCTGGTGTAGGTGGCTTTCCAAGTATAGATTACTTTTATAACTTGAAATGATAAATCGTTTATAGCTATTGCCGAAGTGTTTAAAGTTCTACTACCTGGTGTAGGTGGCTTTCCAAGTATAGATTACTTTTATAACTTAAAATGATAAATCGTTTATAGCTATTGCCGAAGTGTTTAAAGTTCTACTACCTGGTGTAGGTGGCTTTCCAAGTATAGATTACTTTTATAACTTAAAATGATAAATCATTTATCTAGCTATTACCGAAGTGTTTAAGTTCTACTACCTGGTGTAGGCGGCTTTCCAAGTATAGATTACTTTTATAACTTGAAATGATAAGTTGTTTCTAGCTATTACCAAAGTGTTTAAGTTCTACTACCTGGTGTAGGCGGCTTTCCAAGTATAGATTACTTTTATAACTTGAAATAGTAATTAATTACGTATACCGAAGTGTTTAATTTACTACTTTGGTGGTATTCGGCTTTCAAAGTATAGATTACTTTTATAACTTAAATAATAAATCTTATATATACGTCTACTATTTAAGTGTTACTAATATTGTATCGGCTTTCCAAATATAGATTACTTTTATAACTTGGAATAGTAACTTAATTATGTACTACCGAAGTGTTATTTTATACTTTGGTGATATTCAGCTTTCAAATTATAGATTACGTTTATTTCTTAAAATAATAAATCAATAACGTCTACTATTTAAGTGTTACCTAATATTGTATCCGGCTTTCCAAGTATAGATTACTTTTATAACTTGAAATGATAAACTTTAATTACAGTTAATTACTACGTTGGTCAAAGTGTTATTTTATACTTGATGATATGTCAGGTTTTATGTGTAGCTTTCAAATTATAGATTACGTTTATTTCTTAAAATAATAAATCAATAACGTCTACTATTTAAGGGTTACCTAATATTGTATCCGGCTTTCCAAGTATAGATTACTTTTATAACTTGGAATGGTAACTTAATTATGTCTACGAAGTGTTATTTTATACTTTGGTGATCAGCTTTCAAATTATAGATTACGTTTATTTCGTAAAATAATAAATCAATAATCTACTATTTAAGTGTTACCTAATATTGTATCGGCTTTCCAAGTATAGATTACTTTTATAACTTGGAATGGTAACTTAATTATGTACTACCGAAGTGTTATTTTATACTTTGGTGTATTCTGCTTTCAAATTATAGATTACGTTTATTTCTTAAAATAATAAATCAATAACGTCTACTATTTAAGTGTTACCTAATATTGTATCCGGCTTTCCAAGTATAGATTACTTTTATAACTTGGAATAGTAACTTAATTTCGTACTAACGAAGTGTTATTTTATACTTTGGTGATATTCAGCTTTCAAATTATAGATTACGTTTATTTCTTAAAATAATAAATCAATAACGTCTACTATTTAAGTGTTACCTAATATTGTATCCGGCTTTCCAAGTATAGATTACTTTTATAACTTGAAATGATAAATCGTTTATAGCTATTGCCGAAGTGTTTAAAGTTCTACTACCTGGTGTAGGCGGCTTTTCAAGTATAGATTACTTTTATAACTTGAAATGATAAATCGTTTATAGCTATTGCCGAAGTGTTTAAAGTTCTACTACCTGGTGTAGGCGGCTTTCCAAGTTTAGATTAATTTTATAACTTGAAATGATAATTTGTTTCTAGCTATTACCGAAGTGTTTAAATCTACTACCTGGTGTAGGCGGCTTTCCAAGTTTAGATTACTTTTATAACTTGAAATGTAAATATTATAGTATACGAAGTGTTAGTTTATACTGGATACGCTTTCAATATAATTACTTTTATAACTTGAAATGATAAATTTAATATACGATATTTAATTACTACCTGGTGTAGGTGGCTTTCCAAGTATTGATTACTTTTATAACTTGGAGTAGTAAATTAATTACGTACTACCGAAGTGTTATTTTATACTTTGGTGGTATTCAGCTTTCAAATTATAGATTACGTTTATTTCTTAAAATAATAAATCAATAACGTCTACTATTTAAGTGTTACCTAATATTGTATCCGGCTTTCCAATTATAGATTACTTTTATAACTTGGAATAGTAACTTAATTACGTAAAACGAAGTGTTATTTTATACTTTGGTGGTATTGAGCTTTCAAATTATAGATTACGTTTATTTCTTAAAATAATAAATCAATAACGTCTACTATTTAAGTGTTACCTAATATTGTATCCGGCTTTCCAATTATAGATTACTTTTATAACTTGGAATAGTAACTTAATTATGTACTAACAGAAGTGTTATTTTATACTTTGGTGGTATTCAGCTTTCAAATTATAGATTACGTTTATTTCTTAAAATAATAAATCAATAACGTCTACTATTTAAGTGTTACCTAATATTGTATCCGGCTTTCCAAGTATAGATTACTTTTATAACTTGAAATGATAAATCGTTTATAGCTATTACCGAAGTGTTATAAGTTCTACTACCTGGTTTAGGTGGCTTTCCAAATATAGATTACTTTTATAACTTGGAATAGTAACTTAATTATGTACTACCGAAGTGTTATTTTATACTTTGGTGATATTCAGCTTTCAAATTATAGATTACGTTTATTTCTTAAAATAATAAATCAATATCGTCTACTCTTTAAGTGTTACCTAATATTGTATCCGGCTTTCCAAGTACAGATTACTTCTATAACTTGGAATGGTAACTTAATTATGTACTACTGAAGTGTTATTTTATACTTTGGTGAAATTCAGCTTTCAAATTATAGATTACGTTTATTTCGTAAAATAATAAATCAATAACATCTACTATTTAAGTGTTACCTAATATTGTATCCGGCTTTCCAAGTATAGATTACTTTTATAACCTGGAATGGTAACTTAATTACGTACTAACGAAGTGTTATTTTATACTTTGGTGATATTCAGCTTTCAAATTATAGATTACGTTTATTTCTTAAAATAATAAATCAATATCGTCTACTCTTTAAGTGTTACCTAATATTGTATCCGGCTTTCCAAGTACAGATTACTTCTATAACTTGGAATGGTAACTTAATTATGTACTACTGAAGTGTTATTTTATACTTTGGTGAAATTCAGCTTTCAAATTATAGATTACGTTTATTTCTTAAAATAATAAATCAATAACGTCTACTATTTAAGTGTTACCTAATATTGTATCCGGCTTTCCAAGTATAGATTACTTTTATAACTTGGAATGGTAACTTAATTACGTACTAACGAAGTGTTATTTTATACTTTGGTGGTATTCTGCTTTCAAATTATAGATTACGTTTATTTCTTAAAATAATAAATCAATAACGTCTACTATTTAAGTGTTACCTAATATTGTATCCGGCTTTCCAAGTATAGATTACTTTTATAACTTGAAATGATAAATCGTTTATAGTTTCGTATACTACACGAAGTGTTTAATTTGTTACTACTTTGGTGATATTCAGCTTTCAAATTATAGATTACGTTTATTTCTTAAAATAATAAATCAATAACGTCTACTATTTAAGTGTTTACCTAATATTGTATCCGGCTTTCCAAGTATAGATTACTTTTATAACTTGAAATGATAAACTTAATTTGTAGCTATTACCGAAGTGTTTATTTTACTACTTTGGTGTAGCAGCTTTCCAAGTATAGATTACTTTTATAACTTCGTAAAATAATAAATCAATAACGTCAGCTATTTACCGAAGTGTTTAAGTTCTAATACTGTGTATCGGCTTTCCAAGTATAGATTACTTTTATAACTTGAAATGATAAATCGTTTATAGCTATTCCGAAGTGTTTAAGTTCTACTACCTGGTGTAGGCGGCTTTCCAAGTATAGATTACTTTTATAACTTGAAATGGTAAATCAATTACGTAGCTATTGCCGAAGTGTTTAAAGTTCTACTACTTTGGTGATAGGCAGGCTTTCAAATTATAGATTACGTTTATAACTTAAAATAATAAATCAATAACGTTTCTAGCTATTCCGAAGTGTTTAAATCCTAATACCTGGTGTATCCGGCTTTCCAAGTTATAGATTACTTTTATAACTTGAAATGATAATAGTTTACTAGCTATTACGAAGTGTTTAATTTCTACTACTGGTGATAGCGGCTTTCCAATGTATAGATTACTTTTTTAACTTAGAAATATAAATCAATATACGTCATAGCTTTACTGAATAGTTTAACCTATACTACCTGGTGTAGGTGGCTTTCCAAGTATTGATTACTTTTATAACTTGGAGTAGTAATTAATTACGTACTACCGAAGTGTTACTTTTATACTGGTGGTATTCAGCTTTCAAATTATAGATTATGTTTTTTCTTAAAATATAAAATCAATATACGTCTACTATTTAAGTGTTACTAAATATGTATCCGGCTTTCCAATTATAGATTACTTGTTATAATCTCTGGAATAGTAACGTTAATTATGCTACTAGCCGAAGTGTTATTTCTATACTTTGGTGATATTCAGTTCTTCAAAGTTAGTAGATTACGTTTATTTGCTGTAAAATAATAAATCAATAACGTCTACTATTTAAGTGTTACCTAATATTGTATCCGGCTTTCCAATTATAGATTACTTTTATAACTTGGAATAGTAACTTAATTATGTACTACCGAAGTGTTATTTTATACTTTGGTGATATTCAGCTTTCAAATTATAGATTACGTTTATTTCTTAAAATAACAAATCAATAACGTCTACTATTTAAGTGTTACCTAATATTGTATCCGGCTTTCCAATTATAGATTACTTTTCTAACTTTAACTGTTACATTACTTACTGTTGTCTCGCTTATTAAATGCTTTCATAATCATTTGCAATGCATTAGGGTTTTATTTTCTAAAATTACTAAAATACAGAAGTCGTATCATACTTTTTATATTTATATTAAATATCTTTTCTTTGAAGGTTTCCCTTAACATCCTTTACTTTATATAAATCTATACTTAAGGTTACTTGTCTAATTGATCTGTTCTTAAGAGCAGAATTTGATTTCAATAAGTGCAAATAGTTACTACTACAGAGGTAAGTAAATATCATATTGCTGTAAAAAAAAAACCGTCATATCTCTTGAAGAGTTATAGCTGCTCAGCCGGTTTCTGAAGTTGAGCTTCTTCAAGTGGAATTGAGAGCTGACGAAAGATTCTAAGTAGGAATACCTATTGAAGAAATAGTACCAATATATGCCTTAAGTTTCTATTATTAATATATATATTATATATATATATATATATATATATATAAATAAAATAAGCAGTGACACATAAACAGAAACACAACAAAGACTCACTTTTCAATATTTCGTCCGTAATGGCGGTCGTCCTCAGGAGAAGAAGTGAATTGACGGAGGGACGACAGTCAACGACGGAGGGACGACAGATGAGTTGACTGTCGTCCCTCCGTCAATTCACTTCTTCTCCTGAGGACGACCGCCATTACGGTCGAAATATTGAAAAGTGAGTCTTTGTTGTGTTTCTGTTTATGTGTCACTGCTTATTTTAATTGTTATTTGTCCTGCCGGACCGTTTTTCGTTTATCATGGTATGTATATATTCTGAGAGCTTCAGAAGAAGCACTTATTAGTCTTCTGGGCGGTAGATCGGCTTCTGGGCTTAACCTCAATCGTTTTTTTTTTTTTTTTTTTTTAAGTTGTTATTAGCTTTTAATTTTATTTTAGTAAAATGTTTTCATTTTTTAATTTTTATTTGGCTTTTATCTCTTTATCTTCCCTGTCTACCTTTCCTCTGAAAGTTGGCTACACTGTTTGAGTGCTTCAGTTCGAACGCCAAGTCAGTCGTTATCAGCCTTTGGAGCGATTCACTTCTTTTCCTGAAGACGAGGACATCGAAATATAGTAGCGAGTTCAGTGGTTTCCTTTCTATGTGTTCTTTTTTAAATTCTAGTTTATATATATATATATTATATATAAAGTATACGGCAGCTTCCGCATTTACGACTTTTTTGCTCGTGTTTTCTAGTTTTTGAACTAGTTTTTTCTGGTAGGGAGTGATTTCGTGGAGGAGTTGTCCCAGAGACATCAAAGAAATAATTTTGTAGCTTAATCAATAATCTTATATTTTTATACTTACAAGCTTTCGATTTTCCCGAAAATCTTCATCAGGTATATAGATCATTATCAAACAGATTAAATTAACTCAATAACCACAATAAGAAATGGGAAAACAAGACTAAGATCTTTCAACCGTAACAAGCGGTCTTGGTCAGAGTCAGAGTTCGTCAGAGTTGGGTTTTTGACTCTGACGAAGACCGCTTGTTACGGTTGAAAGATCTTAGTCTTGTTTTCCCATTTCTTATTGTGGTTTGATCATTGATATATATATATATATATATATTTATATATAGGTGTATAATGTAATCGGGATTCGGTCAATTTTCCAAGATCAAAATCAAACTCTCAATGCCAACGTTTCGGTTTTATTTAAAACCTTTTTTCATAGGCATAAGTCGGAATTTTTGAATTAGAAAAATGATTAAATTTACATTATATAAAATGAAGTAACAATAGATAGTTAGTGAACTAACATCTTAACTAGTCAAAAACTTGGAACCACTACCGCCATCACTACCACCTCTACCACCATTGTGGCTATACTTTCACCAGTCTGTACTGCCTTAATACTGATGATTAAATTATAAATAATGAAATCAGATAGTAAAACTAATAATATATGTAGGCATGTATTTGTTTAAAGGTATTTATACCCAGGATTCTTGAACGATTATCAGTCCGGTTTGTAGACAGGCAACTCGTAAAACCTGTTAAGCAGCTATAACTACGATTGGCGAGGAATGAAGAATTTTTTATAGTAATATTATGTTGATTTTAAATGTCTCATTTTGACAATACAGACAGAAGTCAAGTGTTCTTATATGTATGATTTTCTGAGGTAAAAATGGATAAACCAACAAAAGTCTCCACACAAATGAAGTTTTATTCAACGCTTTTCGAACACTTTGTGTTCAAACTTCATTTGTGTGGAGACTTTTGTTGGTTTATCCATTTTTACAAATAAAACTTCATTTGTGTGGAGACTTTTGTTGGTTTATCCATTTTTACAAATAAAACTTCATTTGTGTGGAGACTTTTGTTGGTTTATCCATTTTTACAAATAAAACTTCATTTGTGTGGAGACTTTTGTTGGTTTATCCATTTTACAAATAAAACTTCATTTGTGTGGAGACTTTTGTTGGTTTATCCATTTTTACAAATAAAACTTCATTTGTGTGGAGACTTTTGGTGGTTTATCCATTTTTACAAAGAAAACTTCATTTGTGTGGAGACTTTTGTTGGTTTATCCATTTTTACAAATAAAACTTCATTTGTGTGGAGACTTTTGGTGGTTTATCCATTTTTACAAATAAAACTTCATTTGTGTGGAGACTTTTGGTGGTTTATCCATTTTTACAAATAAAACTTCATTTGTGTGAAGACTTTTGTTGCTTTATCCATTTTACAAATAAAACTTCATTTGTGTGGAGACTTTTGTTGGTTTATCCATTTTTACAAATAAAACTTCATTTGTGTGGAGACTTTTGGTGGTTTATCCATTTTGTACAAATAAAACTTCATTTGTGTGGAGACTTTTGTTGGTTTACCCATTTTACCTCAGAATGAGTAAATACCACACAATTACGGATTGCACAACTAATGATGTAATGAAGTATGATTTTGTTTTCCATACATAAAGAACTTTTTTTTTATTGATTTATTATATTACAACTACCCTTAGAGGGTTTATATACTGTCTTTTGCATAGTTGCAAACGAAAGAGGACTTTAAGATCTCAGTGAATGATTATATTTGCGACGTAAAATGGGAGATGTGAGAGTTTTCTAAGTATTTTTGATTGAATCGGTTGTATAGGGCGAATATTTGACGATTTGGCAGAACCTTAAAGTTCTATAGCATAAGCCGAAGAAGGCTTCAAGATTGTGTTGTATATGTGGAGTCTGTCTGTTAGTGTGAGTTTTGATTTTCTGTTTGAAAAAAATCAGCAAACAAAATAAAAAAAAAATAATATAAATTCTAATATAGGCAATCAGTTATTCTGTGGTATTTACACATTGTAGGGTAAAAAGCTAATGAAACAGTCTCCACTTATAAAAACATTAATCGTATAAACAACTCGTTTCGAACACGTAGTGTTCTTCTTCAGGCATTAACTAAAAAATACAACTCACTCCATACCCTCATGCACTTCCATCCTACGAGTATTCCCAGTCAGTTGAACCACAGACACTCACTCTTAGGTTCCTACTCTCTTTCTTATCTTATTTTATTTTATTTTTATTTTCATTCTAACTTAGTGCAAACAGTTATTATGTGGTATTGACTCATTGTAGGGTAAAAAGCTAATGAAATGGTCTCCTCATATAAATTAAAAAACCATTATTTATAATGATAACCCATTATAAAATTTATAAACAATTATTTATATGTGGAGAACATTTCATTACCTTTTTACCTTACCATTTTTATTCTGTACTATATTTAGTTTGTACGATAGATAACTCTGTGATGACATTGTATCTTTTAGTTAATACCTGAAGAAGAACAATACGTGTTCGAAACGCGTTATTTATGCCATTAAATTTTTACATGTTGAGACTGTTTAATTTGCTTTTTACCCTAGAATAATGTAAATGATTACTTCCACCAAATGAGATCTCTTTATGGGTTTCATAGTATGTATAGTATAGTATAGTATATATAGTATAGTATGAGATATATTTTATAGAATCTCAATATGATTTCAAATAGATTATATGACACGATGTGATTTCAAATTTATATTAATATATAAACATTTCAAAATTGAAGATAAGTAGCACAGTAGTTAAAAAAAAACTGAAGGTAAAGAAACACAGTTACAAACTCAAATTTTCGAGTAATCCGTCTTCAGGAGAAAAGAGAAAGGGAGACCAAGCACGTTGAAGACGCAATGCCTAGTAACCGATTACTATTATAATATATAAAAGCATTTCTTATTTATATACTACATCTAATTGTATTAACTAATTAAAACAAATATATTTCTATCATCTACTTTCTTATATACTTTACATCTGGTAAATAATTATTACAAATATTCAAAATTTTCCTACGCATATCATTTCCAAATCAACATTTTTACGGTTCAATGTAGTAAAACGATCCCCACAAAAATAAAACAACCACAGCTCCATGATGTACGATTTTATAACACACTTTATCAGTTACTTCTAATTTATTAATAATTTAATATTTTAAACAAGAATAAATCAATTATTTATTTAAAAATTGCAAATTGATGCAGGAAAGATACTTATAAAAAAACACTCATTATAGTTGATATTTTAAAATGATTTTTATTATAAGGAACAGACTAGAAAGTAAAAAACGAAGAGGTCATGCATTCTATTTTATTAAACATGACATATTTCAATTTATATATATATATATATATATTAGGTGTGTTCTCTAATCGGGGTTCGGTAAATTTTCCAGGATAAAAAATCAAACTCTCGTTGCCAACGTTTCGGTTTTATTTAAAACCTTTTTTAAAGGCCTACAAACAAAGAATAATAAGAAATCTTATTATATTTTCTTATTATCCTTTGTTTGTAGGCCTTTCTTTATTTTGTGAGCTACCTATAAACAATTTTGAACTGAGATATATATATATATATATACACTTTTCAATATTTTGACCGTAATGGTGGTCGTCCTCAGGAGAAGAAGTGAATTGACGGAGGGACGACAGTCAATTCACTTCTTGTCCTAAGGACGACTGCCATTACGGTCCAAATATTGAAAAGTGAGTCTTTGTTGTGTTTCAGTTTATGTTTCACAGCTTATTTGAATTGTTATCTGTCCTGCCGGACCGTTTCTCGTTTATCATGATATATATATATATATAATATATATATATATATATATATATATATATATATATATATATAACCCAATTAAAAGAAGATAGACGAATCAGGAGACGAATAATTTCCTAGGAAGGCAGAGTAGTGACTCATATATATATAAATGTTAAATCACCATATAAACGAGAAAAAGACTATGATCATTCATACGTAACAAGCTGTCTTGGTCAGAGTCAACTAAATCTTAACTGATTTGGCATATAAATATATACAAAAGTGTAAGGATAAACACACATGACGATATAGTATAATCATACTGAATAGGAAATCTAGTGAAAATAGGAAAATATTCAAAGGCATTTTCTGGCTTAGCAGACTAAAAAAAATATTTTTGTTTACACATAAAAAACTATGTGTAAAACAAGGAAATACTCAAAAGTTTGTAGAACATTTTTTCCTAACAACTAATACTACTACTACATTTTTTACTACTTCTTATAATGGTTCTCTTTCTTTCACTCTCCCTCTCTCTCTCTCTCTCTCTCTCTCTGTATATATATATATATATATATATACAAAACTATAGTTTATCGGGACTCGGTCAGTTCTTCAGATTCAAATTAAACTCTCAATGCCAATGTTTCGGTCTTTAATTAAAACCTATTTCATAGGCAGACGTATAAATTTTGAAACAGAAAAACTAAATTATTTTACAAAGAAAAATCTACATACTATTTTTCATTGTAAAATAATTTGTAATGTAATATACTTAGTTTTTCTGTTTCAAAATTTAGACTTCTGCCTATGAAAAAGGTTTTAAATAAAGACCGTAACGTTGGCAATGAGAGTTTAATTTGAACCTGAAGAACTGACTGAGTCCCGATAAACTATAGTTTTGTTTCTATTCCATGTTCGATACTTTTATAAATATTTATATATAGATATATAGTAATTAAATGAATCGATCCAAAGGACTTTTAAATAAAATCCAATTAAAAAGAAGATAGCGCACAGGTAGACACAGGGATAACTCACTCCTACATTTCGACAATCGTCCTCATCAACCTGAGCCGCCGCTCTGCTTCCTGCAGGACTCTTCGCCTCCCGACGACGACGATGGTTGAAATATAGAAGTGAGTTATCCCTGTCTCTATCTGTGTGCTATATATATATATATATATATATATATATATATATATATATATATATATATATATATATAATATATATATATGAACGTATAAGCCACAAGGAAAAGTAAAAAAAAACACAGAAAATATGCTCTAAGGCCTTTCAATTATATGTCATCAGAGAGCAACTAGATATTGATAACAACAGAGGTTACAGGTTTGTTACAAAAACCAAATATGGGGAGACAAAACAAAACACATGTTAAATTATAAAAACATATAAAATACAAGCTAAAAAAAAAAGATAAAACAACAAAGAGAAACAAAACATACAATTTAACAAAAAGGAAACAAAATACTAGGTACCAAGAGGAGAAACATCAGTTCGATTAGAGCCTACACTGCAGGACTTTAAACCATCACGAAGTCCAATTTGCCTGACTATACCTTCAACCAAAACATGATCCAATTTAAAAAGTCCCGAGCTGCTGTTCATGAGGTTTACACACCAATGTTTGATCAAGGCACTTTCCACAAGATTCCTTTCAATATTGGAAGCTAGAAACAACAGTTCCGTAGCATTTTCCCAATTCATTGAATGTTTCTTGCTTTTTATATGTAGAAACACGGCAAAAAACAAGAAACATTCAATGAATTGGGAAAATGCTAAGGAACTGTTGTTTCTAGCTTCCAATATTGAAAGGAATCTTGTGGAAAGTGCCTTGATCAAACATTGGTGTGTAAACCTCATGAACAGCAGCTCGGGACTTTTTAAATTCGATCATGTTTTGGTTGAAGGTATAGTCAGGCAAATTGGACTTCGTGATGGTTTAAAGTCTAAAGTTAAAGTTAGAGCATATTTTCTGTGTTTTTTTTTTACTTTTCCTTGTGGCTTATACGTTCATTAGTTTCATCACGTGTTTATTGTGATCATATAATATATATATATATATATATATATATATATATATATATATAATATAGAAAATTGTCACAATAACACGTGATATAAATATTCAGGTAACTCACCACAAATTAGAGAAGATAGTCGCTCTAATCTATCTTCTCTAATTTGTGGTGAGTTACCTGAATATATATATATATATATATATATATAATATTCAGGATCTTTTTCATTGGTTTATATATATATAAACTAGAATTTTCAAAAGAACACAAAAAAATCTGAACTGACTACTGTATATATATCTATACATATAATATAAAAAACTAATAGTATTAACTCTGTTCAAATTGTCTTTTAAATAGAAGTTCAAAACATTTAACTCTCGATCTTCAGACGACAAAGTTATTTTGCAATATTAGTTCACGACTTTTTTCATTGCTGCAATTCACTGGTCACGCTTAAGCAAGTTACATTCCCAAGGTAACCCCTTTGCAATTGCATTTATTTTGCTTAAAAATAAGAAAAAATTAAAAACATTGAGTAATTTATTTATTATTAAACCATGCCATGAAAACATTAGTTTGTATATTTAAGGTAAATAAATCTAAATACATGAATCGCATATAATTGCATGACCAAGTAACATTCATTACCAAGAAAATATGAACGCAGCAAAGAAAATGGTATTATATCTAATAAAACTTACTTCTCCATTACTATTATGTTGGTTTCTCACATGTTACTTTGTTTTCTCTCTAATGACATAAATTTAAAAGCCTCATAGCCTTTATTTCTATCTTTTTTCCTTTTTCCATTGTGGTTTATACCTGATTGATTTCATTGTGTGATTTTTCTACACACACGCACTCATGCACGCACACACACACATACACACACACACACACACACATAATATATATATATATATAATATATATATATATATTATATATATATATATATACATTATTTATTATATAAAAAATAAATATTTTTTTATTTATATTATGAGAAGGAAACCGCTTGTTACGGTTGAAAGATGTTACTCTTGTCTTCACATTTCTTATTGTGGTATATATATATACATATATAGTTAAAGTTACAGCTAGAGAACACAAGAAAAAGGACGAACACTCACGAATCTCGATAATTTCAGCGTCTTGCCGTCTTCAGGAGAGTAGAAAGAAAGAAAATAAAATAAAAGGAGAAATAATGAAGGAACGGAGACGTAAATGCATCCACTGGCCGATGTAAACTGGCGCGATACAATGACACGCAGTGCAGCCATCTTACCAACGTAAACCAGTGTAGGCTGTGAGTTAATAAAAGTGATATTTAAGTAAAAGGGAGGAGAAAAGTAAAAAAGAGAAAGGAAAGGAAAAAAACATAAAACTAACTAAAATTAAACGAGGGGAAAGAAATAAATAAATAAATAAAAAATTAATTAAAAATAAAATAAAAAATAAAAAAAATCATCTGATTAAATTTAGACCAGGGGAATTTCTTGCACTCAATAACCAAATGAAGGCTTCCTCAGAAGCCCTTAGAGTGGTCTGGGTGTCAACATTTGAGAGTTTTTTCTTAATATATATATATATATATATACATATATAGTTAAAGTTACAGCTAGAGAACACAAGAAAAAGGACGAACACTCACGAATCTCGATAATTTCAGCGTCTTGCCGTCTTCAGGAGAGTAGAAAGAAAGAAAATAAAATAAAAGGAGAAATAATGAAGGAACGGAGACATAAATGCGTCCAGTGGCCGATGTAAACTGGCGCGATACAATGACACGGAGTGCAGCCACCTTACCAACGTGAACCAGTGTAGGCTGTGAGTTAATAAAAGTGATATTTAAGTAAAAGGGAGGAGAAAAGTGAAAAAGAGAAAGGAAAGGAAAAAAACATAAAACTAACTAAAATTAAACGAGGGGAAAGAAATAAACAAATAAATAAAAAATTAAATAAAAAATAAAAAATCATCTGATTAAATTTAGACCAGGGGAATTTCTTGCACTCAATAACCAAATGAAGGCTTCCTCAGAAGCCCTTAGAGTGGTCTGGGTGTCAACATTTGAGAGTTTTTTCTTAATATATATATATATATATATGTTATTCAAGTTGGCAGCAGCTTCTGCGTTGACCAATTTATGGCTGATTTTTTCTAGATTCCTCACTAGTTTACGGTAACTCTCGGGTAGTTTCCAGAGGAGTTCTGGTAATGACATGAAGGTAAACACTAAACACTTTAAAACTTTATTCTAACACTATAATTTACGACTTAATCTAAAATACAAGCTTTCGGCTTACATTAGCCATCTTCAGGTAAATATCTATAAACTAAAATTATAATCAAAACTAAGGCTATGGTATAGAGAACAACTTAACTATGGTACAGTTAACAACTAACTAAGGAAATAAAGTATGGAGAAGCTGCTGCCAACTTTAATAATACATGTTTGAAAGAAGATCTGCTGCCATCATACACAAATATATGTATATATATATGATCAAACCACAATAAGAAATGGGAAAACAAGACTAAGATCTTTCAACCGTAACAAGCGGTCTTCGTCAGAGTCAAAAACCCAACTGAACACTAGATGCAGAAAACATCTGGTGAGGGGTTGAGTCTTGTTATCTTAGTCTTGTTTTCCCATTTCTTATTGTGGTTTGATCATTGATTGTTGTTTCACGTGTTTATGTGAAATCTTTTTATGTATATATATATATATATATATATATATATATATATATAGTGGAATGTTATAGTGATTTGATCATTGATTGTTATTTCACGTGTTTATGTGAAATCTTTATATATATATATATATTTTCACGTCGTCAGAGAGCAAGTGAATACTAGTTGAACTTTCTCTCTGACGACGCGAAAACAAAAGTCCTCAGAGCGATTATCTTACCTAAATATTTATATCACGTGTTATTGTGACAATTTTGTATTATATATATATATATATATATACATATATATTATATATATGTATATTTCTGGGTTACTTGTTCCGTCTACAACATGCTTGGTCTGCCTTTCTCTTTTCTCCTGAAGATGGGATTACCCGAATATTTGATTTTGTGAGTTTCCTTACCCTGTGTGTTACTCTCTTGAATTTTGAACTCGTATTTATATATAGATATCAATGATCAAACCACAATAAGAAATAGGAAAACAAGACTAAGGTCTTTCAACCGTAACAAGCGGTCTTCATCAGAGTAAAAAAAACCAACCAATTGATTTCACGTGTTTATGTGAAATATTTTTATCAATATATACATATATATATATATATATATATATACAATTGAACACATAAAAAGGTTTCATTACTCACTTCATTATTTTGACGATGTTATCATCAGGAGGAAGAGAAGAGAAGGAGAATTCTGATTGGCTGGCAAATATCAGCAAGAAGAATTCTTCTTCGTCTTCGTGTTCTTCTTCTCCTGATGACATCGAGATCGAAAAAGATGTGTATTGTGTGGTGTTTCTAAATTTTCTCTATTATTCTAATATAGAGAATTATACTATTCTAACCATTTTTCTTGATCGTCTCCAACCGTCTCTGAACCAGTGCGCTTGGTTTCCCTCTCTTATCTCTCCTGAAGACGGTTTAAACCAAAAATTAGAGACTGTATGTCTGTTCTTTTGATTTCTCTATGTTTCTTTGTCTATATTGAACTATATTTGTCCGTTTTGGACCGTATTTCAACGAAAAAGTATATATATATATAATAAATTCAAAACGAAGGAAACACACAGAAAGACACAGACATAACTCACATCGATATTTCGATATTTCGATGTGAGTTATGTCTGTGTCTTTCTGTGTGTTTCCTTCATTTTGAATTTATTTTATTTAAAAAAGTCCGCTGGACCGTTTCTTTTAATTGTATATATATATATATATATATATATATATATATATATATATATATATATATATGTTCTATTAAAACCTATGCCTATTTCAATGTTGACACCTTTTCGAATTAATTTTTCAAATTTCCTTACGTATGGCTTCCATAAGTTTGGGACAAGATAAATCAGTTCTCCAAAATTTTTATTTCTTT
The DNA here is from genome assembly GCA_026182355.1 of Hermatobates lingyangjiaoensis. Taxonomy (NCBI): domain Eukaryota; kingdom Metazoa; phylum Arthropoda; class Insecta; order Hemiptera; family Hermatobatidae; genus Hermatobates; species Hermatobates lingyangjiaoensis. The sequence continues at coordinate 61,869 of JAPFBL010000511.1, forward strand.
ATATCAATGACATGTTTCGGTCTTCGTCGACCATTATCAAGAAAGATATTTAGAATCGCAGTTTCACAATTTACTTAAAAACTAATATAATTTTAAACTGAAAAAACTATGAAGGCCTGCTCCCCAAATATACGATATATTATATATATATATTATATATATATATAATATATATTATATATTAAAATAAGCAGTGACACATAAACAGAAACACAACAAAGACTCACTTTTCAATATTTCGACCGTAATGGCGGTCGTCCTCAGGAGAAGAAGTGAATTGACGGAGGGACGACAGTCAACTGTTTTCTGTTTATGTGTCACTGCTTATTTTAATTGTTATTTGTCCTGCCGGACCGTTTTTCGTTTATCATGGTATATATATATATAAAAAAAGATTTCACATAAACACGTGAAACAACAATCAATGATCAAACCACAATAAGAAATGGGAAAACAAGACTAAGATCTTTCAACCGTAACAAGCGGTCTTCGTCAGAGTCAAAAACCCAACTGTTGGGTTTATGACTCTGACGAAGGCCGCTTGTTACGGTTGAAAGATCTTAGTCTTGTTTTCCCATTTCTTATTGTGGTTTGATCATTATATATATATATATGTATATATTGGCTAAGTGTATTATATATTCTGGATTCGGTGAAATTACAAGTTTCAAAATCAAACTCCCAATATCTTGTGAATTCAGTAAAAAAATTGACCGAATCCTGTGTAATAAGTAGTAAAGTATTTATTACACATATTCCATCAAACAGTTGATTCATTCAGTTGAAAATGTTAGAAATAAAAACAAATAAATTAGAACATGATAATACAATATAAAGAAAAATTAAAATCAATTACAAAAAATAAAATTTAAATAAAATAAATTCATAAAAAATATAAACAAATTAGAACAAATAAATAATGAAATATTTACAAAATAATATATTTTCATATTTGAACCAAAAAATATTTATCGTTAAAAATCAATTAATTGGAATCATATACATCTTATTTCATTTTTATTTTTAACACTGTGACAATTTTGTTTATTATAGAGGCTTTGGTGTTTATTGTATATTTTATGCTTCTAGAAATTATTGTATTCAATGCTAATTTTTAAAATACATATTAAATAGTTATTTAATATTGAAAAAAAAAAGAATTAAAATTGCTATACATCTGTATTACGTAGTATTTTAAGATTGAAGCTGATTTATATGGTATGATTTCAAAAATTTCATTATGTTACTTAAAAGAAAAAAAAGAATAATTTTTGTCTTAATTTCCAAAAAAAATTAGAGGAATTGTTATATATTTTTTTAAAATTGACTTGCATGTTATATAATACTGCCAAGACTCATGTTTTTTTTTTAAATAATTTATTTTTTATTACAGGTAAACCAAATTTTCTTATAAGTAAAAGCCAATTTTTCTGTAATGTCTACCGTAAGTATACCTTGATGTACCATAAGAGTTATAAATCATAGACTTCATGTTTTTATTTATTTTTTTTATTATTATTATTATTTGAGGGTGACTATAGCACTGCGTCTTAAAAACAAAACTATTGTACTTCCCTTTTTCTGTACTAAAGTACCCCAGTAGTTAGTAGTTAACACTTTTGCTGGTTCCAGCGGTAACAGTTTTTCTATGGTTTTGTTCAGTGTCCCGAAGCACCTAGCTCTGTGCAGCAAAGTTGCCTGACAGTCAGCCAGCAGGTGTAATGGTGTTTCTTCCTCTTCTTTGCAGAATCTGCACAAACCATCATTGATAATGCCCATTCAGGCTGCCAACGTTTCAGGAGAAAGTAACTTCCTTTCTCCTTTTTCGGGACAGTCTTTTTCGGGTACTTAGGTGTACTTGTGGGTGGTTGCCTCTACTAGTTAGCGCTTTTTGGACCCTCTGAGCTGTCAGAGGATTCACTCTATCGGTGAAATTTTGTCGATTCCGGCAGAGCACCGCATACCGGAGTAAGGCTATTTACTCAAGGGGGTCGCCTGGTAGCATTGAGGCTCTGCTCATAATACAGTAACTATAATATAGTAACGTAATACTTAAATTTAGGTTTTTTCATGGTTCTCCTGTTATATTTTGTTAGCCACTAGATTAACTTGACTACTAAGAGTTTGATGTCATTAGGTAATGATTGTAGTGTTTTATCTGGTATGTAAGTTCAAGATTCGATCATGGTCAGCTTTTTAGATTGTTGTTAATAACTCTATTTACTGGACTATTAAGAGATTGACGTTATATTTGCAGTGCTTTGTCTGGTTAGTAAGTTCAAATTTCGTTCATGGTCATCTTGTTACACTTTTACTAGTCATTGAATCTACTGTGCTACTGAAATTTCGAGATTAGCAACTAATTGTTATCAGTACTTTATCAGGTTTGTTAGTTCATATTTCGTTCATGGTCATCTTGTTATACTTTTACTAGTCAGTGAATCTAATGTTCTACTGAAATTTCGAGATTAACAACTAATTACTTGCAGTACTTTATGAGGCTAGTAGATTCATATTTCGTGCATGGTCATCTTGTTATACTTTTACAAGTCACTGAATCTACTGTACTACTGAAATTTCTAGATTAACAACTAATTACTTGCAGTACATTATCAAGTTATTAAGTTCATATTTCGTTCATGGTCATTTTGTTATACTTTTACTAGTCAGTGAATCAAATGTTCTACTGAAATTTCGAGATTAACAACTAGTTGCTTCCAGTACTTTATGAGGCTAGTAGGTTCATATTTCGTGCATGGTCATCTTGTTATACTTTTAAAAGTCACTGAATCTACTGTACTACTGAAATTTCTAGATTAACAACTAATTACTTGCAGTACTTTATCAAGTTATTAAGTTCATATTTCGTTCATGGTCATTTTGTTATACTTTTACTAGTCAGTGAATCAAATGTTCTACTGAAATTTCGAGATTAACAACTAGTTGCTTCTAGTACTTTATGAGGCTAGTAGGTTCATATTTCGTGCATGGTCATCTTGTTATACTTTTACTAGTCACTGAATCTACTGAAGTACTAAAATTTCTAGATTAACAACTAATTATTACATTCTCCATTCATAAGGAGGCTAAGTGACGTGGAAGTCAGGCCCACGTTGAATGAGTCACATTGTGTGCAATCCAGACGATAAACACAATTGCTGGTTGTGCAGGAATATATATATATATATATATATATATATAGTTATATATAGTTGTAATTACGAGTTTTACTGATTTTTAACGATGAATTGGTCGCTTTACTGACTGTTTTATTGGTTGTCAGATTCGTTTTTAAGCCATAAGCTCGCCTTGTTCTCACTGAAGTTAGCAATCTGAACAAGAAAGTTCCCACGGCCTCCCCTCCCCAGCCATCATCTTAAATATTCCTTATCTTCTTTAGTCATCTCCTTCACTATATAGCACGCACTCTTTCCTTCCATAACAACACCCACACACACACACACACACATACATACATCCTATTCTATTGTTAAAAAAAAATAATAAAAAATAATAATAACTGATTTAATTCGTTCTAACGCTTTAAGTTTAAGATGTGATAAAAAAAAAACAAGGAATATTTATTATATAGGTTTCTGCTACCTCTTGAGAAGCTGATCTTCCTGCTTATATATCAATACTTAATTGTGCTTTGTTCTGATTGAATCAAAACACTAAACATATCTATTTGGATTGAAGCTACTTACTAGGGTTTTTTTGTTTTTGTCTTCTGTTATCAGCTTATTGCGTTTATATAAGCTATTACTATTATTTTATTGTGTAAATCAAAATTAGCTAATTATATATATATATTCATGTAACTCACAACAAATTAAAGAAGATAGTCGCTCTAAGGCCTTTCGCTTTCACGTCGTCAGAGAGCAAGTGAATACAAGTTGTAAGCAGGTTATGAATTTTGATTTAAAGAAGGAGTAAGATTGGCATCATTGACAGTATTTTTCCCTATAACTGTTGAAATAGTCTTGATTTGTTTGATAATTCCTTCAATTAGAAATTCATCTAATTTAAAAAGGCCTGGACTAGTGTTGACCAAGCTCTTAGAAAAGTCTTTTATGAGGGCACTTTCAACAATGTTTCTTCTTCTTTCACATGACATAAAAACTAACTCCTTTGCTTCTTCCCAGTTAATTATGTGATTTTTGTCTCTAATGTGTAGGAACAAGGCACTTTTATCATCTTGTCTTCTAACTGAATACTGATGTTGCTTAATCCTTGTATCCATTCCTTTTCCCGTCTGTCCAATATAAGCCAACTCGCAATCCTTGCAAGGAATTCTGTATACACAACAGTTTTTTCGGCTTCTTTTAGAGTTATGGACAAGTCTAAATTGTACAATTTTATATTTATATATATATATATAAAACTTTAAATTACACAAAGCACGACACAGAAAAGAGAATACAAAGAAAACTTACAGAATTCAATATTTCGAACTGTTGTTCGTCATCAGGAAAGTAGACTAGAAGAGAGGACGAAGTGAGAGAGATCTCCCCACGTCGAAGAACGGAGCACGAATACATATATATATATATATATATATATATATGTATAACTTTAAATTACACAAAGTACAACACAGAAAAAGAATAAAAAGAACACTTACAGAATTCATTATTACGAACTGTTGTTCGTCATCAGGACTAGACTAGAAGAGAGGACGAACTACAGTTCAAAATATCGAATTCTGTAAGTGTTCTTTTTATTGCCTAGTTGTTCTTCATTATTTCTATTGCCTCGTGGCTCTGTAGTCTATTGTAGTCATTTATCTATTTGATGATTCTCGTGTTTTCTGTAAGGTCCTCCCGGGTCTGCTCTGCATTATGTTTGTCCAAGGTATGCTTCTTTATGGCTCCACTTTGCTGGTGCATTGTTAGGCGTCTTGATAATGTTGTCCTCGTCATTCTGATGTATTTGGCGTTAGCCAGGAGCTCACCTTCTCCTTTTGTACATCTATAAAGAGGCAACAAACTAGAACTACGAGGACAACCCCGACTACTCGGAGTCCAAACACCAACCTTAGACTAGAACCAGTGCCAATAAAAACGGAAATGAGTATATATATATACGTATGTATGTATGCGTAAATACGAGTATATTCATTTTTTCTATTTTCTATCCAATTAAACTAAACATTTACAGGAATAAATATCTTAAATCGAAATTTCTGCACACATATCGATTATCGTATACAACAAAACCAATAAAGTTAAAATTTTATTCAAAAGTTTATTATCTAACAGATTGATTACGTTTAATAATTGATATTTTTTTTAAACTCAAGAAATGTTAAATCATATATGAAATGTATCTTAGTGCATTTTCGCATTTTCCTTCTTTGATTGGTTCATGGAACACAGGAAAAATAAACTACTATTGTACATAATATAATCCACTTGTCCATTTAACAGTATTCATACAATCAACTATATCGCAGTAGTTATAAACGTAACATACTACATTTAGTAATAATAAATAAAAACATACTACATGTAGTACTAGTAAATGCAATATACTACATGGAGTACTAATACATACAATCTGCTCTATATTGTACTTGTAAATGTAACCTTCTATATTTAGTACTTATATATATATATGCATTGCATAAGTATTTATATTCGACTAACTATTACTTATACAAGCAATATTAGCATAAGCCATGTAAACTATATATCACTATTATATATAAGACGTATTAAATCAGTACTCTATATATATATACAAAACTATAGTTTATCGGGACTCGGTCAGATAAACTCGGAACTGACCGACACCCGATAAATTATAGTTTTGTTTCTATTCCACGGTCGATATTTTTATCAATATATATATATATATATATAACAATTAAAATAAGCAGTGATACATAAACAGAAACACAACAAAGACTCACTTTTCAATATTTCGACCGTAATTGCGGTCGTCCTCAGGAGAAGAAGTGAATTGACGGAGGGACGACAGTCAACTGTCGTTGACAGCTATATATATATATATATATATATATATATATATATATATATTAATATTATATATTATATATATCACTATAAATATATATATATATATATAATGGTCAAACCACAATAACAAATGGAAAACAAGACTATGATCTTTCAACCGTAACAAGCGGTCTTCGTCAGAGTCAAAAACCCAACTGTTGGGTTGAGTTCGGTTGGGTTTTTGACTTTGACGAAGACCACTTGTTACGGTTGAAAGATCTTAGTCTTGTTTTCCCATTTCTTATTCTAGTTTGATCATTGATTGTTATCTTTATATATATATATATATATAAAGATTTCACATAAACACGTGAAATAACAATCAATGAGCAAACCACAATAAGAAAATGGAAAAACAAGACTAAGATCTTTCAACCCAGTAGGGTTTTTGACTATGACGAAGACCGCTTGTTACGGTTGAAAGATCTTAGTCTTGTTTTCCTATTTTCTTTTTGGGGTTTGATCATATATATATATATATATATATATATATACTTAAAATAAACTGTGACACATAGACAGAAACATAACAGAGACTCACTTGTTCATTAACTTTTTGACTCTCACATGAGTCTTATTTTTCCTAACTCAAGTCTACTTAGAGTAGGGGATCTCTAAGGAGTACCTGATAGTGGTCAGGCTCGGTACCGTTGGTTAATGTTCTCTTACCTTTTTTGTAAGTAAATCTAAGTCCTAGCGGGGATTGAACACTAGATCTACCAGTTCTTAGGTGAGTATATTAACCACTAAACTGACGTTGACACTGGTAGGATTGTAGTCTTTATTATACTAAACCTTATAATGTCATCATGAGGCATAAATCTGCAATACTATATGAAACCAGCAAGGACTGATGCCTGCCTCATTTAAGAGGTACTAAATCCAGGGTTGCCAACTTAAGGTTGGAGAGGACACAAAAAATAAAAAAAAGAGAACATTTTTAAAAAGGAAATAAATATTGAAAATTAATAAGATATGAATCAAATAAATGATAAACAAGTAAACATATTTGTTAAAGAATAAATAAATATCAATAAAGAAAAATTAATTTAAGTGGTTAAAACGTTAATTTATAATTCATTAATTCATTTATGATTGGCAGGCGGGGTTTTATGGTTTGTTCAAATTATTTATATAATCAATTAGTTACAGAAGGAATAAGCAGTCCATGAAGTCCTTATGACCCACTGGTTGTTCACCATGATTTTATTTATAATGGCTTTTGTCATGGTCTTCGATTTTTCTGCGCTTGGTAGCTGCAATGAGTCTCTAACTTGCCTGCATAGTGCATTTACTCGTAGTATCACCCATGCCTAAGAACCGCTCAAATATATAATTATTATTACATATTAATTATTACATATTAATTAATTATTACATAATTATTATTATTATTACATAAATTTTTTAGTAAAGAGTTTTCCCCCATTTACTAGCTCATCTCTGTTAGGTTAGGTTGCAGGGCAAGTCTCACAAGTGAACATACGTAGTGAAATATTGGCCTTTTGTGATAACATCAAATGAACGTTCCATATTTTAAGAACTAAATTACTACTAACTTAAGTGAATTAAAAATAGTGATCCTTAAAGAGTACCTGTGAGCCCCTAGTCGGGCTATGCAGGTATATCCGCAGGTTCCATTAGATTATATATATGTATACATAAATGCATATATTTTATTAAAGAGTATGCCGATCTTCATTTTCGTTCGTTTTTTATTTAATTTCTCCAGTTTTCTAAACTTAGTTTTTAACTCTTCAGGTAAACTAAACACTAACTCTCCAAAGTTGTTGTGATGATGTTTTCGCAAACTTGAAATGTTGGAGAAGAAGAACATCGACCGACAATATTCAGTCGTGTATAACCAATCATGTATATATATATATATATATATATATATATATATATATATATATATATACACAACTAAAAGAAACGGTCCAGCGGACTTTTTTACAATAAAATAAAAAACGAAGGAAACACACAGAAAGACACAGACATAACTCACATCGATATTTCGACAATCGTCGTCATCAGGAGGTGCGAAGAGCGAAGAGTCCCGCAGGAAGACAGGGCGGTACTGAACTCGGAAACCGCAGCCAGTACCCCACCACTTACCACCAAGCGGGGGAAGGGAGGGAAGGAAATGAAGAGCCAAATTAAGACGTAAAAGGAACGAGTAAAAATTATAACTATAAAAAATTATAAAAAAGTAGATAAATCAAATTAAAATTAATAAAAATAATAAATAAAAAGTAAAATAAAAAATAATAAATAAATAAATAAAAAATAATAAATAAAAAATAATAAATAAATAAATAAATAAATCATAAAATTCTGCCCCTCCATCACTTTCACTTACGACATCTCCGACAGACTTATCACCTTTCTTGACGTTGACGTTACTTTAGACAATGGACACTTCTTGACTTCCGTACATATAAAACCCACCAACTCCCAACAGTACCTCCATTACAATAGTTGCCATCCATCCCATGTTAAAAAGTCTATACCTCGATCCTTGTCCCTCCGTATTCACAATATCTGCAATAATCTCCAAGACCGCAGACATCACCTTAACCTCTTAAAGGACAAATTTTCTGAACGAGGCTATCCTCGCTCCTTCATTGATAGTCGTGTTTTACCGGCTGACATCTCCCACCAACCCAGACCCAAGAGGGATAGAAGTAACGCTTCCTTCTTCCTGACAACCTACTTCCCTGGCGCTTATAAGCTTCGTGCTGTTATTAAGGAGTCTTTTCCGATTCTGTCTACTTCTACTTCTACTTCTTCCATCTTTAATCACCCCCCTTCTATTTCCTACCGTAAACCTGCCAATCTAAAAAGCATTTTCTCTCATATTTCCCCTCAGCCTTCCAATCCTGTTCCTGGAATGAAACAATGTGGACGCCGTGGCTGTCAAACTTGCCTGATTGTTAATCCTAATCCTTCCTTCGATTCCCCTCTCCACCATAGTTCCTACCCGGTTCAGGTCAATTCCTCCTGTACCTCGAGCAACTGTGTTTACCGACTGGATTGCACTCAGTGTGACTCCTTTTACGTTGGCTTAACTTCTAATAAGTTGAGCCTTCGTATGAATGGTCATAGGGCTTCAGTCGGTCAACGCAGTACTATCCTGTAGCCATCCATGCGAACTCGCATGGACTCAGTTTCAATGACTGTTTCAGGGTTCAGATCCTGAAACAGATCCCCGAATCCAACAATAAAGTTACCCTAAGAGCTTCAGAGGAGGCATACATATGCTTACTTGATGCTCGCTCTTCCCCGGACTCAACCTCAACCGATAATTTATTTATGATTTATTTATTTATTTATTTATTATTTTTTATTTATTATTTTTTATTTATTTATTTATTATTTTTTATTTTACTTTTTATTTATTATTTTTATTAATTTTAATTTGATTTATCTACTTTTTTATAATTTTTTATAGTTATAATTTTTACTCGTTCCTTTTACGTCTTAATTTGGCTCTTCATTTCCTTCCCTCCCTTCCCCCGCTTGGTGGTAAGTGGTGGGGTACTGGCTGCGGTTTCCGAGTTCAGTACCGCCCTGTCTTCCTGCGGGACTCTTCGCTCTTCGCACCTCCTGATGACGACGATTGTCGAAATATCGATGTGAGTTATGTCTGTGTCTTTCTGTGTGTTTCCTTCGTTTTTTATTTATATATATATATATATATATATATGATCAAACCACAATAAGAAAATGGGAAAGCAAGACAGACAGACATCAGTGTTTCCTGAGTTATTCTTGAGTTCCATAGTAGTAATCGAATAATACACTCTAAACCGAACTACAAAAAAAGAAAAAAAACAAACAAACTATACATTAAATTATTCCAACGTTTCGATCACTTTGACCATCTTCAGGGATTTACAATATGACGATTAAACAACTTTCCTTAAGTTAAGTTGTTTAATCGTCATATTGTAAATCCCTGAAGATGGTCAAAGTATCGAAACGTTGGAATAATTTAATGTATAGTTTGTTTGTTTTTTTCTTTTTTTGTATATATATATATATATATACTGTAAATATGTAAAATAAAATATGTTAACCTTCTGTAATGTAACAGAACCCAGCCTTCATTTATAGCCCTGAGGATGTCTTGAAATAAAGACGAAACGTTGGCAAAAAGGTGATTCCATATATTTACCCTGACCAAAACTCCGAGAAAAAGAAAAAGTGTTTGTTTTATATATATTTATATATATATATATATATATATAAAATATATATAAACCCGGAGTTGGGTTTTTGACTCTGACGAAGACCGCTTGTTACGGTTGAAAGATCTTAGTCCTGTTTTCCCATTTCTTATTATGGTTTGATCATTGATTGTTGTTTCACGTGTTTATGTGAAATCTTTATATATATATATATATATATATATATATATAATATATATAACAGATTCAGTAATAAATCGACCGTTTGATAGAATAGGTGTGTTATCTAATCAGTATTCCGTCAATTTTTCTAGGCTCAAAAATGAAATTCTCATTGCAGACGTTTTAGTTTTAATTTAATACCTTTTTCATAAGCAGAACTAAGAATTTTTTGACTAAGGAAATGAAGTTTACATTATTTAAAGGAACATCAATCTTAACCGTGCAAAACCTTGGACTCTCCGGAATCGAGGGCCATGGTGGGTACTGAACCCGGGACCTACTAATCCAGAAGGGAGTACGTTGCTTTTGAACTAAGCTGTCCTTCTCTGGTTATGATTATCTATAAAAAGCTTTCATATAAACACGTGAAATAACAATCAATGATCAAACCACAATAAGAAATGGGAAAACAAGACTAAGATCCTTTCAACCGTAACAAGCGGTCTTCGTCAAAGTCAAAAAACCCAACTGAACACTAGATGCAGAAAACATCTGGTGAGAAGTTGAGAAGAGTGGGAGGGAAAAGTGGTATTTTAAAAGGGTGAAAGCACAGGAAAGGACTAATGTCCAGAAAGGGATGTTTGGGGAAACAAAGGAGTACAGTAAGAAAAAGTAAAAAAACTATCCGCTAGCTGTCAACCCTCTTTGAAGAGGCTATTGCCCTCGTGCAATTGCAGGTTTTTGACTCTGACGAAAACCGCTTGTTACGGTTGAAAGATCTTAGTCTTGTTTTCCCATTTCTTATTGTGGTTTGATCATTTATGATTATCTATATGATTTAGATTGACTGGCCTTTGATTTTTTTTGTGAAGTGTTCTATCTAAATATATTTTTACACAAATAAATTAATATATATATATATTTTTTTTTTTTCAGCTGGAGGCCGATGTTTGAGCCACAACAGTTTAGTTCCTTGGTTAACTTCATCGAGAGATAAATCAAGAGCAGGTTGGTGTGATTCTAAATCACCTGGTTTCACATTTCCACCAACACCTCCAACAGATTTAACAGCACCAAATGTCTCATCCGCTGGTCCAAATGAAAACAGTTCATCTGTGGTGGCAACATCCAGTACAAGTCATAATTCAACTGACTACTCCAGACCGCAAGACTATAACCTAGCAGCTCATGCTGCTGTAGCAGCAGCAGCAGTGTTCCTTCATCCCTCTGAACCACCTCCGACATCGCATACTTCTTCCTGCGACGTCAAGCCAATGATACCACCATCATCACAACAGAAGCCTAGAGAAGGTATCAACAGTAGATAAAATTTTTATTTTGTATATCTCAAAATATTTTTATTTAAAAAACAGGGACGAAAAGTAACTTTTTACATCTTATTGTCGTGTAATAATAAAAAAAAAAGTTAATAAGGTTATAGTCCAGGTTGTCCAACCTAATTATTTTGTTGACATCGATTTTTAGATATGAAGTGAAATGAGATCGGGAAAAGTTTCTAACCTTTTTTAAAGGTTATCAAAAAATGAATTGGCCAGCCTGATTTTTAAATCGCCGTTATATAGGAAGTTATTGTACTCTGTTTTAGATTTAGCTTTCGTAATTTTTTATTTCGGTTTATTAATTATTAATTAATTAATAATTAATTATAAAATTAATTATTCTTTATTTATTATTAATTATTTTACATTAATTAACCCTTAATGATTTACTATGGAGTCTTTACTGGAAAAACAATATTGTATATGATGCATACTAAAAAAAAAATATACATCAAGAATGATTAGTGACTATTCCCTCGCGTGATTATCAGCCTCGGCTTTGTCTCAGGAGATAATTTTCATTAATCAATCCATCAGCTGTGTTTCAGGAATTAAAATTCTTAAATCCCTCGGTTGCGTCTCAGGAATTAAAATTGCTATATCCTTTGGCTACTCCTTGGGATTTATTAGCTCGATCTTAATGTAGGTTTTTTTCTTTGAACAAGACCAGGACATTGACATAGAAAGTGAAGAACAAATTCTTCTGCTTCCCCTCTTTGATATGCTTTGCAGATTTCTCTTGCAATTGGACCCAAGATGGTAGCATGCATGTCTATTTGCCATTCTTGTGTACAAACTGTAATATAATTACTTGACGCACAGATAGATGTTTCTTGGTAGTTTTGTAATTGCAAAAAGGGCGCAGCTACTTTAAAATTAGACACTTGCTCTCCTTGGTCCATCTTTAGTTTGCACGGTCACTAATACATTAGTGGTCAGGCTTCCTACACGCCTTTTAGTTTATGGTCTACCCTAGGATTGTTATGCATTCCGTCATCCACCTCTGAAGAGGACAATTCATGCTACTTCGAGATTCCGTTGTCCTCCTCTGAAGACAGAGGAACAATGCATGCTACTTCGAGATCAGGAGTTACAATAATTGTTAATCTTATTATTAATTAATACTTAATCTTAACTTGTGGATATGTAAGCCAATGCAGCCTGTGGATATAGCTGGATGGCTCCACTAATGGCGTTCACTAATACATGAGTAAACCCGAAACTTCCACATGGAGAATGGAAACCCAGGATGATGCAGGATATCCTGTATCCAAAAAAGGTTACCAGAGCGTGTCACTTCATCATCCTTGCAGTTCCCTATAATGTTCTAGTGTCCTGAAACCTAAATAACTAACTTTTGACCTCTTTTTCAACCTATCTAACAGCTTTATACAGCTCAAAACTACCTCAGACATGTGTAAACTTCTTTAAGAGAGTTAATAGTAGCTTGAACATTTGGAAAAGTCTGACACCCAGGATTAACTGCTATTCTGTTAACAATATAGAATTAAAATATATCACATACAAGTTTAACCTATCCAGTTAAAGATCTACATTAATCTTCTCATTATGAGAGATAAAAACATAAGAAAAATAAACAGGAAGTTAAGATTTTAATTATGACTAAATTTGTATTTATATTTTCTTTGAAACTTTCTTTTATCCACATAAAAATTAATATCTTGCAGGTTATAAAAATATCTTTATAATTTTAAGTAGAATAAATGATATATATAGTACTTATAAAAAACAAGTGAATTACAAATGTAAATGGTGTGAACATAAGTAGCAAATAGATAATTAGCGAATGAAGTTGAGTTCTGAGTCTGAGGAGACAAATTTGTGAGTCCTCTGCTACCCTCAAAGTTATAGCTAGATTCTGGGATCTGCCATGAATTTGGGCATAATAGTAGTAGGTGACACTGTAGGTTGCAGTGATTGTCCCTTACAAGGGAATATACGTTGGTCGAACATTGAGTGCTTTGAGATACCCCAAAATGAAGCTGGCTTATTCTGCATTGGGAGTCCTAAATTTTGTCTAACTCAAGTATATTTAGAGTAGGGATTTTGAAAATGTAAATGACATCGTACAGGCTTGGAACCGAGGGATTAGCATTCTCTTTGAGGGATAAAGTGCTCAGATTTATTTAACTTCCACGTGAATATAAATCGAGGGCCAGAGTGGTATCGAACTCTGGACCCTAGCTAGATTCTGGGATCTGCCAAGAATTTGGGCATAATGGTAGTAAGTGACACTGTAGGTTGCAGTGATTGTCCCCTACAAGGGAATATATGTTGGTCGTACATTGAGTAAATCCCTGGACCACTAGTACAAAGGCGAGCAATCTGCCACTGAGCTACTGGCCTTTTCAATTTCTACATAATAATGATCATTAAGACTGTGTCTACGAGAATTTAGGCACAGTATATTTTAATTTACTTTTTTATGGAATACCTGTGATTATTAATACGCAAGCACAATTTTGGTAAAAGTCAATCCTCATTGATGGAACATGTTAATTTGGTACAGTCAAATTTGGAAAAGGTGTTTGTTGAAGATGAGAATGAAGTAAGAGACTGGGTTGACATAAGACAACTTGTACAGCTACGACATTCAGGAAGTTTGGGTTAGACCCCCTTGATTTTTTTGAGTTAACGCCTGGTTCAGTGGAACAATGAAGAAGAGTCAAACCAGAAGAATTTTCAGTTATTCAATAATATTTGGCCATAGGAGACGAAGAACTCTAGCTTCTTAACGCAATATTATCTTCAACTATTGGGCTTTCACTGCTGGCATATATTCCATTCTCCTAGAAAAATCCCAAAACGTCGTAACAGTGGAGTCCTATATCAAATATTTTAACCAAAATCAAACTGATCTTATGACTTCTAGCTCTTTGCTGATCATAGCGTTACATCTTTCTGGCTCTTGGATGGAAACGATTTAAAGGTCAAAAAAAGCCATGTTCTACATTTTGTTTAACTCAAATGAATTGAAAATAGGGTATTTTAATTAGTATTCGACATCGGCTTGAGAACGGGTGGTATAATGTCGCCATCAAGAGATGAAGTGCTCAGATTAATGCAAAAAAAATTCGAGTCCAGTGTGGGAATCGAACTAACGATCTACCACTTCTGAGGCGAGCACGCAAGCTATTAGATATTAGACATCGTGTCCCCCCTAGATTTTTTTTTTTTTTTTTTTTTTTTTTTATTGTCAGAGAACAGCATGCTCCACCCGAAGGCACTAACGCATCAAAATCTTCAATGCTACACAACAATCTCCATCATGCTATGCAAATACAGCTTAAATATATAGTAACTAACAACAACAAAATAACCACAATGACAACAGAGCAATTGCCATCAGAGCACACAGATAATACAAGCTATCATAATCAACTCAGTAAATTAAAATATTTGTTAACCACTTCCCCGAAGGCACCGACTAGGCCCTCCTCCAACAAAGCTGCAAGCTGCGTGGGCCACGCACCTCCGGCAGTCACCACTATCCCCCCTAGTATGAATGAATCAGATCTTATGAGGGCTCAGCTAGTTTACTGGTACTGATTTACAGAGTAACGAGATAATTATTTTGATAAATGGTGGTTGTGGAAGGGTTCGGAAAGATGAGGGTGAAACCCCTTATGGATTAAAACCATTGACTTTCAACCCTTCAGTAACATTATCAGAGAACCCATTCATCCTGATAAATTAAACAAATATTATACTACAGTAGTGGGATTCAAATTTTTTTAAGGACCGGTTCATGCGAACCAGTGCTTAAAATATTATGAGTTTGGAAACGAAATTGTTTAGATATATATAGGCTATATACATAAAAAGCTTTCACATAAACACGTGAAATAACAATCAATGATCAAACCACAATAAGAAATGGGAAAACAAGACTAAGATCTTTCAACCGTAACAAGCGGTCTTCGTCAGAGTCAAAAACCCAACTGAACACTAGATACAGAAAACATCTGGTGAGGAGTTGAGAAGAGTGGGAGGGAAGAGTGGTATTTTAAAAGGGTGAAAGTGCAGGAAAGGACTAATGTCCAGAAAGGGATGTTTGGGGAAACAAAGGAGTACAGTAAGAAAAAGTAGCTAGCGGATAGTTTTTTACTTTTTCTTACAGTACTCCTTTGTTTCCCCAAACATCCCTTTCTGGGCATTAGTCCTTTCCTGCACTTTCACCCTTTTAAAATACCACTCTTCCCTCCCACTCTTCTCAACTCCTCACCAGATGTTTTCTGCATCTAGTGTTCAGTTGGGTTTTTGACTCTGACGAAGACCGCTTGTTACGGTTGAAAGATCTTAGTCTTGTTTTCCCATTTCATATTGTCGTTTGATCATTGAAGGCTATATACATGTGCAAATTACTTTGTCATACATGCACAAGTTACGTGAGTCAGGCGACACTTGTGGAGTTTGATAGTGGGCTAAATTAATACAGGTCTGAATAGGGGTTTACGTAATTTTAACAACCGGTTCGCTGAACTCATAATATTTTAAGCACCGGTTCGCATATTCTACTGCAGTAGTGGGATTCAAATTTTTTAAGAACCGGTTCGTGCGAACCAGTCCTTTAAATATTATGAGTTTGGAAACTAAATTGTTTAGTTATATATAGGCTATATACATGTGCAAATTATTTTGTCATACATGCACAAGTTACGTGAGCCACGCGACACTTGTAGAGTTTGATTGTGGGCTAAATTAATACAGGTCTGAATAGGGGTTTACGTAATTTTAACAACCGGTTCGCCGAACTCTAATACAGGTTTAAATAGAGGTTTACGTAATTTTAAGGGGGGCCAGGCTAGCTCAGTGGTTACGTGCTCACCTCTGAACTGGTAGGACCGGGGTTCAATTCTCACCTGGCCCTCGATTTATTCACGCGGGAGGTGAATAAATCTGAGCACGTCGTCCCTCGGAGAAGGACGTTAAACCGTCGGTCCTGAGCCTGTACGATGTCAGGTACTCGTTAAAGATCCCTACTCTAAATACATTTGAGTTAGGCAAAATTTAGGACTCCCATTGTAGAATCAATCTTCATTGTGTGGTATCACAAAGGGCCAATGCTTGGCCTACGTGTGTTCCCTTGGGGGACTGCCACTGCAACCTAACCTAACCTAACCTACGTAATTTTAACAACCGGTTCGCCGGAACTCATAATATTTTAAGCACCGGTTCGCACGAACCGGTGTGAACCGGCTGAACCCATCACTGATTCTATGGTACTTTAAGTATATTGAACTTAGTTCAAACTAAAATACCAGATATACCATCAGATCATGAATAGTCATTCCTGTACACTCAGGATTATACCGGTGTAGCAACCATTTGTCGTCAAAATTTGACCTCCCCTCCCTCCCACCCCACCACCCACCCAAAAACAAAATCATCAAAATTCCAAATTTCCTCAAAATATTTATTTTCAGACTATTATAATCAAAGATCCAATTTTAACTTGCTGTTATAAATTATAAAATAATCGTAAAAAAAAAATTAAAATAATTCAACTGAATATGTAAACACTATTTTTTAAAAAACTATTTTTGAAAAATTTGTAATAAATTTATTTTTTTAATTTTGCGAATATTACAATTGAAAAATATATTCAACAACATTATAATACACATAAAACATCAAAATCATTTCGACCTTAAAACTTATTTTGGTATGAAATTTCAGATTTTTTGTTATTTTTTTTATTATATTTTATTTTTTTTCATCCCCTTGATATGCCACCCTCTGGCACATATCACACCCCCAAACACCTTTATCACATCACTGTCACTGATTTGGATTTCGTTTGGATCTTCAATGATTAATTTAAGTATTGTCGTCATAATTATAAAGTTTTTTTCATGTTATACCAACTGCTAACAAATATATATATATATTTGTGTATTTTGGGAGCAGACCTTCAATCAAACATGTTTTATTAAAAATTATGCCAATTTTAACTTTTGTTCTTTTCTGGGTTAATTTTTCAAGTTTTCTGACTATGGATTTCCACCTTCTTGGTAAAATATAAAGTAATTCACCAAAAGATTTATTCTTGACTTCCATTTTTTTCAATAAACAAGTTTTAACTATAACAAACAAATTAACAATACAGACAAGTTATATACGACGTTTCGGTCAGCTCTGACCATCTTCAGGGACTAATAACTAAATCATCACACAACTCAAATACAAAAATATGAACTATCTAAATTATTAACACAATTATTAACATCCTAACGGAATAAGAAATATTTACATGAATTGAGTGGGAGGTTATACAGGTTATAACGGTCCTCAGAGTTGTTATTAATTAAAAGTACTAACGAATTTGAAAATAATCAGGGATTGAACTTAATATCCTACGTTCCTGCATGCAGTTTTAATATTCTTGAGAAGCACGTTTTCTGGTTGTTCAGGTTCGGCTTCTTTTTTCTTATGCACAGCGCTTCCAGAATGTGTAGCCTTCTCAGGTCATTTTCTTGATAAAGTAATACAATATTTTTATTCAATTCTTCCCTGGTTAGCTTGAGGATATGGGTGTTCTGCGTGTGTTCTTTCGGGGCACCTGCAGTCAGGTGCATTGTTAATCTCCTGGATAATATTGTTGCTGTAGAACCAATGTAGCATAATATAAGGAACTCACAGTTTTCTATAGTACAATTGTAATGGTATACCACATTGGTCTTTTGCAAGAGTTGTTTTTGCTGTAAATTATTCTTGACTATTAAGTTTGTTGTGCAAAAACTTCTATAGTAAATTCTAATCTTTAGTTGGTCTTCAGAATTGTTGCACTTCGTATTGTTTTTAATAATGGTCTTCAGTATTCTTTCATCGGTTTTGTAATGATTGGAAAATTGGTTTCTATAGTAGACCGTTTGTATTGTACCTTGGGTGGGTGGCTGGTCCTTCGGGTGTTTGAATCTGGATATCAATTTGTGTAAGAGATTGTCGAAGTACCTATTGCTATATCCATTATTGATTAAAACTTGTTTTATCCTTTCTATTACAATATTAAAAAGAGATCAATTTGAAGAAGTTTTGAAAGCTCGATGTATGAGTGCTCGTACTGTTCCATCTTTATACCTATTATACTATTATACCTTTATAACTAATGTATATATATATATATATATATATATATATATATATATGGATAAAGAAACATAGAGAAATCAGAAGAACACACTTACAGTCTCTAATTTTCGGTTTGAACCGTCTTCAGGAGAGATAAGAGAGGGAAACCCAGCGCACTGGATCAGAGACGGTTGGAGACCAACAGTGTTGCCGCATGCGCGCCCGTTCACAGAAAATAAGGTAGACAGGAATCAATTTATAATTAATTTATAATTTATAATTACATTAAATTAATGGAATATGATACTTAATTTACTGTAATCATAAATTATAAATTGATTCCTGTCTACCTTATTTTCTGTGAACGGGTGCGCATGCGGCAACACTGTTGGTCTCCAACCGTCTCTGATCCAGTGCGCTTGGTCTCCCTCTCTTATCTCTCCTGAAGACGGTTCAAACCGAAAATTAGAGACTGTAAGTGTGTTCTTCTGATTTCTCTATGTTTCTTTGTTTATATTGAACTATATTTGTCCGTTTTGGATCGTATTTCCAACGAAAAAAAGTATATATATATATACATATATAAACACTTTTTTTTAAAAAAAAATGCAATCCGAAATGGACCGATAATGTTCAATGTAAATAAACAAATATAGGGAAATTATAAAGGCACAATTAGTTTCTGTATTTGTTTGTCCACATTAAACGTTATTATATTTAATTAATATATAATCAAAACGTTCTACATATACGTAGACAGGGGTGTGCATAATTTAAGAGTTGTAAATCAAAAGTGTGTATGTACCAATTCTTTTTTTGACCTTCTTGTTTCAATAAAATCTACTGCTACTAAATTACTGCTATTTGCGTGTTATAGTACTACTGCAACTGTTATGCTGTAGTGCTACTATTAAGCACGACCAGTAACACAATCAATAGTGTATATTATACTACAAATTTCTAACGATTTTTTTTTGTATTATGCAAAGATTGCAAACTACCCAAAAAAAAAAAAAAAAAAATTATGAGATCATTTTGATTTTCAAGTCATCAAATTATATACTTTCAAAATTTTTGAAAGTTATATTTTTAGAATAATTAACCAAAATAGAAAAAAAAGAAAATAATAAACATATTAAACCTACACACAACTAACACCACAAAAAAAATTATGCAAAAAAAATTTTTTTTCAGGTTATAGTTCACCACAAGCATATCACCAAGGGCCTTATCACCAAGATTATTCGGCTTATCACTACCATCATCAGTTGGTTCTAGATCAATCGAAACAGAATCAAGCTCGTCAGGACAAAACACCTCCCTCCCCAGTACAACCTCGCAACAAAAGTCGGACAAGTGCTGGTAAGCCTCAACACCAAAAAAAAACTAACACTTTTTTTCTTCAATTATTTTTATTTTAATCTTAATTTATTTTTTATTGCAATTTTTTTTATGTTTTTTCTTTTTCAGTTATTTTTTTTTTTGAAAAACTTCTTCGGATACACTCATTATTGTACAATTAATTCTTCCCCTGATGGCGTTTCTTGTCGAAAACTCGAAAAAAAAATTTTTTCCAATCTTCCTGTACGATCACTAGTTTTTTTTAAAAAACCCAGTCAAATTAAGCAATTTTTGTAAGGAATACTGGTAGCTTTTGTCCTAGTGCTGGAAATTTCTTTGCTGTGGCATGAGTCTACACGTTCTGAGAATATACAGCATAAATAAATAATATTTATGTTTTAAAACTTATATGCTTTCTGTGGAGCACCCTTTGATTCTAAAATGAAAAGGTAATGTGGTTCACCCATTACTAATATGGGTACCAAATAATAAATAAACCATAATTTCCACCCCTAGAATAGCACCAAAAAGGTTTTTGCAACGATTTTTCATTTAAATTTGACAAAACTAAAAGGGTATTAAATATTAAAAAACAAAGCGTACAAAAAACAAAATATATGGGAATCATTAGTTTGCAATCCGTAATTGTGTGGTATTTACTCATTCTGAGGTAAAATCGATAAACCAACAAAAGTCTCCACACAAATGAAGCTTTATTCAACGCGTTTCGAACACTTTGTGTTCATCATCAGGAAAACACTATAATACAAATTAAATCTAATTAGTTACAAAAAATTAGAGTGAAATAACAAAAAATGAAAGTTCAATTAAGAGAATTCAAGACATAACCAACTAACTAATTATTTTCACTTGACCAACCCGTCAGTACCACTTCCTTGGTTATGTCTTGAATTCTCTTAATTGAACTTTTATTTTTTGTTATTTCAGTCTAATTTTTTGTAACTAATTAGATTTAATTTGTATTATAGTGTTTTCCTGATGATGAACACAAAGTTTTCGAAACGCGTTGAATAAAACTTCATTTGTGTGGAGAGTTTTGTTGGTTTATCCATTTTACCTCAGAATGAAAAATATATGGGGTCAAACTCTGTACGAATAGAAATAGGAATATTATTTACTTACTTTTAAAAAAAATTACCAATATTTATTATTATCAAGTTATTCAAGTACACCAATTCAATAATACAATAGATATAAATCGAACTCCAATTGAGAAATATACAAGTGATAATTATTATATCAAAAAAAAATTTTTTTTACCAGTAAACTTAAGATAAGAATATTTCAGTTCCACAGATACACAGTTATCGTGTTTTTATATATGTTAATTATCCAAGATTTTATCCTTAGACCACAAATCAATTTGGTAATCTCCTAAATTTAGTTTACCTTCTAACATAGCAAAATCCATGGATGTTGTAAATACTATTATTGAAAAAGTAAACATTATGTATTTTATAATAAGTAAAAAAAAAAAATTAATTTTAAATAAAATATAAGTCATCTTATATTTACTTATATTTACATCTGTTAGTTCTTTACAGACAAAGTAAGTCTTAGTACTCACATGCTAAGTGAAAAGTGCTTCATCTTATATAATTCTTAGTACTTCTAATGTAGTGCAATCAGTTATTATGTGGTATTTACTCATTGTAGGGTAAAAATCTAATGAAATGGTCTCCACATATAAAAAAATTTTTTAAACTAAAAATTGTATTTTTTAGTTAATACCTGAGGAAGAACACTACGTGTTCGAAACGCGTTGTTTATATCATTAAAAAAGTTTTTATATGTGGAGACCATTTCATTAGATTTTTACTCTACAATAAGTCTTAGTACTTATTTTCTAAGTAAAAAGTTTTCTAAGACTTACAAAGTAAATCTTAGTACTTACATGTCAGTAAAAATGATTCATTTACAGACAAAGTAAGTCTTAGTACTTACTTGCTAAGTAAAAAGTGATTCATTTACAGACATTTACTTACAAAATTAAGTAAGTCTTACTTACTTACCTTCTAATTAAAAACAGCTTCATTTACTCACAAAATAAGTCCTACTTACTTTCAAACTACGTAAGGAAACCTTTATTAAGACTTAGAATTAAGCTTTACTTAATAAGATCTTTATTTAAAATCTTAAATTTAATCTAACATCTTAAATTTAACTTACTAAGTTAAAAGAGGTCCACTTGTAGGAAAAGTGAGTTTTACTTACTTTCTAAGTAAGAAGAGCATCATTCAGTTTTTTTTAATAAGTTTTTAGGCTGAAGTTAGCTACATAGGTATTTAAAATAAGTAAAAAATAAAACCTCAAAAACAAAACTCCTATTCTTTTGTCCTAATTCTTAAAATTATGCTATCTTAAAATTATCCTAATTCTTTCAAAAATATTATTTCTCAAATTAAACAATTCAAAAACTACAAAATAATTATATTTTTTCTGGACGATTAAATTATTTTTTACAAAAACCAACATTTTATATTCTTTACGATATCTTTTTTGTTGTAAATATTTTTTAAAAAAAAATATAATATCAAAACTAAAAAAAAAAATTGCAAATTAGAAACATAAAAATATCTCTTTTTGTATTTAACTATTTCAAACACATAAAATTCAATTATTAATCCTTATTAATTATTCCAAAAAAAAATTTTTTTTTCAAGTACATTTTATGCACTTAATACTGTCGATTTTACAAATAATGTTACGTTAGTGAATTTGGTTCAACTGTCAATTAGATGGAAAAATGTATTGAGCTAGACTTTTTTTAAAAAAAAATTTTCATATTTTGACCATTTTTTTATGTAGGTAACTTGTAACTAGCTAATTTTCTCGATGGTTTCGTATTTTTCTTTCTAAGTTAAAACCGAAACATTGATATTTGATTGGTTAATTTAAACCTAGAATAGGTACTCAAAATCCTATGTATATCTCGCTCTTTTAGACAGTCAATCGGCCTACGAAACAATTTCGGGAGTTTGATATTTGACCTTAGAATTAAGAATTAGACTTAATTTGACTTAGAATTAGTTAGAATACTAACAGGAACCTGCTTAATATTTACGGTAATTCAATAAATGATAGATTAGTTGGATCCTAAGGATAAAGCAATTGAAGCCATTTCTGCTT
Source organism: Hermatobates lingyangjiaoensis (assembly GCA_026182355.1). Classification (NCBI taxonomy): domain Eukaryota; kingdom Metazoa; phylum Arthropoda; class Insecta; order Hemiptera; family Hermatobatidae; genus Hermatobates; species Hermatobates lingyangjiaoensis. The sequence continues at coordinate 85,167 of JAPFBL010000511.1, forward strand.
TTTTGAAACATATTTTCTAACCCGCAATAAACGTCTAGTTTTTCTGCAATAGCATACCCCATTCTCTAGGAAGGTGATAGTTACAATAAAGACAGAAAAATCGACAAAAAAAAACAATATTTCTATTTAATTTAAAAAACATATATTGATTAATCGCATAAAAATATTTGCAATACGCATGCTATTTGCAAATATTCCTCGCAAATACAGCAAAACATTTTTTTTTTCAAGGATTGTTGCCTAGGAGAGGGCATGTAGTCATGCGTAATTTTTACTCTAAAAATCTGCAACACAAGTAAAAGCTTTAAACGTTTTTAATGTCATATAATTTAAAATAGATCACAATAACAATCTACAATTGTAATTATAACGCTAGAATGTATTTAAAAATACGACTAAGTTTAAGGTAAAAGAAGTATGAAATGGAAAACATCTTAATAACTTGACCTGATGAGAAAAGAATTGTATAATTTTTGAAATCAGCACATCTAAATTAATCTCAATTAGCTTACAAAATCTTGGGCATCAGAAAATGTGTTGGCCAGTGCTATCTTCCTTTTATATACTGTAATATAATTTTCAAAGCTCTTTGAGAATGGTTGAACCTTAAAATAACAAAAACCATCCTATTTTCATCCACTCTAAATCTAATACTTGTTCTAATAGCCCATAGTTTAAATCAACTGCTTTTAAAAGTTTCTGTTTGTAAGTGTTTCACTTAAACTTTCTGTGTATTTTCATAAAATATATTTTGATCAATTTTACAAAACACTTATGAGTTTTGACAAGTATTTGTACAAGTTAGAGCAAATCTTCATGTGTTTTCCATTTATAATATCCTTTTTCGTAAAGAGGTTAGATGTTATCATGAATTAGTTTAATTTTTTGTATAGGATCCTTTCAGGTAGCCTTTTTGGGTAGTTAGTGTAGGGTATTATTGCAGTGGCAGTCTTACAAGAGAACAGATTTGCTACTTGTGATACAACAGAATGAATATTCTACCTTGGGGAAACTAAATTTTTGCCTAACTCAAGTGTATTTAGAGTAAAGAAATTTAAAAACGTATACGCTGAGGATCGATGGCTTAAAGTCCTCTGCAAGAGTCGACGTGTTCAGGTCCATTTTTATTTATGACTAAAAGAAATGCTAGAGTGGGTATTGAACTCTGAACCTACTAGTTTAGAGACAAGCACGTTTCTACTAGCCTACCCTGCCCCCCCCTGGTTTTGGTAGTTAGGCTAGGGTATGTTAGGTTGCAGTCGTAGTCCTTCATTAGGGAACACACATAGGCTGAACATTTGCCCTTTGTGATACAACACAAAGAAGGCTGATTCTACATTGAGAGTCCTAAATTTTGCTTAAACTAAATGTGTTTAGAGTGGAAAATCTTTAAAGAGTATTTGACATTATACAACTCGGAACCAATGGCATAACGTCCTCTCTGAGAGACGATGTGCTAAAATTTATCCCATTTCCCTTGTAAAACAATCGAGGGCTAAACTGAAATCGAGGGGATTAAGGAACATTGGCTCTTTGTGATACCTGTTTTGGTATTATATAGCGCTCCCAGCTTATTCAGCCATATCGCAGATCATAACATCAAAACAAACTGATGTTTTTTTTACGTGAAAGCTGTTTTGCCGCAACTTAGGAGCTACAAGCTCTAGCCTAGGATAGAGGCAAACAAAACCTCCGACATACCCCCGAGGTGGACCACGCGGAGGCGGGCGAGCTTCCACGACCTTACATCACAAAAATAAAAACCTTATAACATTAATAAAAGGAAAGCAAAACGTCACTACCAAAACTAAAAATATTCTTCTTAATAAAATTTTAAAAAGAAGCATTTTTCTAGATATTTTTAACTTCTAACTTTTAGTTTTATACCACAAACTGGAAAATAAACTCCCGTTTATTTTAGACTTTCATGAAAAGGAAAACAAGAGAAAACAAAAACATTAACATTTCTCATGCGTATCAGATCTTACGAGAACCGGTGTTTCAACATAGAATGGATTTAGCCAACATGAAGATCATTTGGGAGCAATACTGCTATCTCTTTGTGAAACCATATAGAGAATACTGATTCTACATTGGGTGTCCTCAATTATTCCTAACCCAAATTTGTTAAGAGTAAACGATTTTCAAAGGTTATCTGACATTGTACAACTCAGGACGACGGCATAACGTCCTTTCTTAGAGACGACATGCAAAAATTCATCACACGTTCCTTGTAACAAAATCAAGGGCTAAACTGAAATTGATAGTACTGAGAAACACTTATAGACTGAAAATTGGCTGTTTGTTTTACCACACAATGAAGACTGATTCTACATTGAGAGTCCTAAATTTTACCTAAACCAAATGTGTTAAGAGTAAAAGATCGTTAAAGAGTATCTGACATTGTACAGCTCTGGATCGACGGCATAATGTCTTCTCTGAGAGACGACATGCCAAAATTTATCCCAATTCCACAAAAAAATCGAGGGCTAAACTGAAATCCATGGTATAGTGGAACACTTATAGACTGAACATTGGCTGTTTGTTTTACCACACAATGAAGACTGATTCTACATTGAGAGTCCTACATTTTTCCTAAACCAAATGTGTTAAGAGTAAAAGGTCGTTAAAGAGTATCTGACATTGTACAGCTCTAGATCGACGGCATAACGTCTTCTCTGATAGACGACATGCCAAAATTTATCCCAATTCCACAAAAAAATTGAGGGCTAAACTGAAATCGATGGTGTTGAAATAACAGTATCCACACAATAATTATTGAATTTACATTGCAAGTCCTAAATTTTGCCTCACCCAAATATCTTTAGAGTAAAGTATCTTTAAACTGCATCTAACGTCGTATACCTTCGTACCAACGTCTTACGAAGAGTACATGACAAGCCCACTTCCTTTGTAGGTAAATAGAGGGCTAGACTAAGTTTTGGATCCCAAATCTACCAGTCTAAAAGGTAGGCACATTACCATTTCATTCCCTGTCTAGTTTTGATAGTAAGTTCCATAACTGACTGGAGTCCTCCCTTTCTAACATTCCTGGAATAGCTCCTGCTGTTGCAAGACATCAAACTTATCCCTAAACAGTTTCTCAGCATATTCCTTGTATATTTGCTTATAGAATCTCTTTTAACTCACGCAACACTTACATCTATGTACCATCACCCTCTCCCTCCATTCTTACGATTTTTTGCAAAAAAAAAATTCTAATTAAAAATAAACCTGATGTTGCGTTAAATTTAATTAAAATATAATTTAATACAGCATAATTTTTTTTTATTTATTCATCTTATTTAAATGCAAATAACAAATTTATTCGCTCCATATTTAACAGTTCAAACAAAATTCTAAAATTACATAACAGGCAACAAACTCAAGTTTTTCATTGTTCAATATTAGTTAAAAACAATAAAGTACATCTTATTTTTAAAACATAATTCATGGTATAATATAAATTACTTTTTTTTAAAAATACTTCATTCTGAAGTTAGCCCACAATCTCATTTATATAATGGGAAACATCCAAATGTATTTAAATTATTTTAAAAATAGCCGATTATCTTTTTAATATATAACCATAAAAAACTTAGAAAAAAAACGAACTATGGGAATATCCAAATTTATAAATTATTTAAAAAAAAAATTAAAATATAACATTTTTCTTCACCACCAGGAATTTATTTTACAACGCGTTTTAACCATTTGGTCCTCATCATGAGGTACATCTACAATATAAAGACAAAAATTTATGATTTTTTTTTTCAAGATATATAAAAGAATCAAAATTTCTACAATATAAAAAAAAATGTATTTTTTTTTAAATTATATCAAAGAATTAAAATTTCTACAATATAAAGAAAAAAAATTATAATTTTTTTTCAAATTATATAAAAGAAACAAAATTTTTTTCTAAAATAAAACAAAAGAGGTTAGTTATATAACTGCCTCAGAAGGAGTATTCAATGACAGAGAAGTTAACAGTTACTATTATAAAACAAGATCAACTAAAAAAAGGGAAGGGTGGGGGGTAGGTATGTTATATTTTAGGTAAAATTTTAGTTCTTTTACATAACTTCAAATTTTTTTTTTATATTGTGGATGATACCTGATGATGAACAATACGTGTCCGAAACCTGTTGTAAAATAAATTCCTTGTGTTGAAAATATATTATACTTTCCTCAAAACCATGAACATATACTACATACTAACCACTAACTGCTTTGCACACATCCGAAGAATATTTTACTATGATTTATTGAAATAAAAATAAAAATTACAAAAAAAAAATAAAAAGTGACCTTTTTTTTTTACAAAAATTTTAAAAAAATCATACCTACTATAACTGATAGTTCAAAAGACTAGAAATTTTTTTATTTAAAACTTTCACATTTAATTTACATTTTTTATTAATACTCTACTTATTACTTACTAATAAATTAATAATAATATTCAATTAATTATAACTAATAATATATATGATGCTTTTTATCTACTTTTTCACATCTGTATGTAACAATGAACTAAAATTTGCACACATCCTGAGAATATTTTACCATGATTTATTAAAATAACAATAAAAAATAAAAAAATAAAAATAAAATCCCTTTATTTATTTAGTAATTCCAATTTCATTAACTTTTTTTTATAGGTTAATTTTTTTAACAAAATTTTATTAGTTTTTATTGAACCGTTTGGCGCTAAAAAAAAAATTCTAAAAATCAAAAATGTATGGTAGTGCCCCTTTCTTAACTGTAATTGTACACAAAATTCCTTCAATTTATCCTTAAAAAAATGCTGTAGTTTTAGGTATCATTTCATTTTAATCTCTGAGACGGTATATAATTTGTATCTTTCTCTTAAGGTTTCACATTGAATTATAAGTTAAAATTCTTATAGTTATAGAAAAAAAATTTTTTTTGTTTTTTTTTTTAAATATATGATGATTTTTTCTATTATTACTGCTGTCGCTTCCAATGTAATGGGAAAATTATCAAATTTTGGATTTAGTAAATTTAAAGGGGAAAAAAAGTGTTTTCTAAAACATATTTTGGCAAAAATAAGTGACTTTTTTGTTATACATAATTCCCTACCAAATAATAGAATTGATTTAAATTATTAGACCTGATTTTGTGTAGAATATCAATTTGATACATCAAAAATTGTTTACTGTAGCGTGTACACAATCTTTTGAATACTCACCAACCCATAAAGATATAAATAAAACAAAATTCATAAAACCACTTTCAATATATTCAATATATTCAATCTCATAAATGAGATTTCAATATATGTAATTCTGTCCAGGGTTCATCTACATTATGAGGCCCATTTTTCAGTAAAAAATCAATTTGATCCATCAAACATTGTGGACTGTAGCGTGTACGCAACCAAGTTACGTGGATAGTCACCCACACACAAAGATAATAAAAAAAAGTCATAAAACTACTTCTGGGATGTCAATTTAAGTAATTCCGAGCAATATTTAACTACATTTTGAGGCCCATTTTTCAGTAAAATATCAATTTGATCCATCAAAAAATTGTGGACTGTAGCTTGTTTACAAATTTTGTTTCAACACCCACCCACGCTGACAGATATCATGAAAAAAACGTCATTAAACAATTTTAGGGACCTCAAAACCGTGTAATTCTGTCAAAATCTCGAGATAAATTTTTTTCACGACCACTATATTTTACTTATCGTAAAGTAATAATTAATTCAATATTATTTTTATATTAATTTAATTATGACTAATAATCTGCACTGTACCTACTTTTTCACATGTGTATGTAACCAAATGAACCAAGAATATTTATTTGATATAATATATATATCCAATAAGCGTCATCTGAAAAAACCTTCAAAACATATTATGTAATTCCAACAAAAATACACAATTATGTTGTCTAAACTATAAAATCTAAAAAAAAATAATTTATATTTTTTTCACAAGTTTGCTTCTTATGTGCTTTGTTTAACACTTATTAATTTGTATTTACTTTAGTTGGGTGTTTTATTTACTATTATTTTTTATTTACACTGGTGTGTGTTTTTAGTTGGTGTTGTGGCGCACATGGTCTTTTATTAACACATGGTGGTGTTGTATTTCCTAAAAAAAAAAACTTGAATTTTGTTTGGATTGATTTTAATCAACTGGTATAACACTTATAAATGTTATCTAAATAATAGTGTGAATACTAATTCAAATCCATTTATATGAATATAATTTCAATATTATGATATTCAAATTTATGAAAATACAGTACATACTTACTCATGTTACACGCAAACACACACACACACACACACACACACACACACACACACAATTAATATATATATATATATATACGAATGGTATCCAATCTCGACCACATATCTTTAACGTTATTTTTCTTGCTTATCGGTCTACTTCAATAATGTAGTTAGTTCCACATAATAGAAAAATACCAAGCCGTCAAGATGTCTACAAAAATAGACGAAACGTAGGCTTAAAGGTGTTGCATTACTGAAGCTAGACCAAACGTCGATAAGAAAGAAAACGTAGTGATATATATATATATATATATCAATGATCAAACCACAATAAGAAATGGGAAAACAAGACTAAGATCTTTCAACCGTAAAAAGCGGCCTTGGCCAGAGTCAAAAACCCAACTCAAGTCAGTTGGGTTTTTGACTCTGACGAAGGCTGCTTGTTACGGTTGAAAGATCTTAGTCTTGTTTTCCCATTTCTTATTGTGGTTTGATCATTGATTGTTGTTTCACGTGTTTATTGTGAAATCTTTTATATATATATATATATATATATATATATATATATCATGAAAAAACCACAATATCAAATGTAAAAAACAAGGACTAAGATCTTTCAACCCTAACAAGAGGTCTTCGTGAGAGTCAAAAACCCATTATGCATCTTTATATATATATAACTGTGTTTAGGTTTTTGACTCTGACGAAGACCGCTTGTTACGGTTGAAAGATCTTAGTCTTCTTTTCTCTTTTTCTTATTGTGGTTTGATCATTGGTTGTTATTTCACGTGTTTATGTGAAATATTTATAAATATATATAGGTGGAGACCACTTATATATATAATAAGTCGTCTTCATCAGTGCCCCGCTGATACCAATTCTAAGGAAGACAACTGGTTCTGATACTGAAGAAGACAACTTCATTTGATTGAGAGATCATAGTTTTTTTTCTATTTTTTCGTTGATTTCTATTTCAGGTGTTCACTGTAAAATGTCATTATTTACATATAATACACATATTGTTGCAACTAGAAAACACATAAATGAGACTATAACAACCACAATTCTCGATCATTTCGGCCTTTTTGCCATCTTCAGGAAAGCAGAAGAAGTAGAAGAAGAAGAAGAAACACAGGAATGGAGACGTAATAGAATTCATCCTCCGATACAATATATATTTTTATATAGCAATTAAACGAAACTTACTATTAAATAAATAAGACTTACAACGAATGTAACATATAAATAGAAACGACATAACTGACTACTATGTATATTATACACCGTTCAGCCTTCTAGCAGGTCTCATCGTCTCCTGATAATGATGATAGTTGATTTATAAAGTGCGTTGTGTCTGTTTCTGTTTTTTACTCTGTTTCTTCACTTTAACTCTTATTATATATATATATATATACAATTAAAAGAACGGTCCAGCGGATTTTTTTAGAATAAAATAAATTCAAAACGAAGGAAACACACAGAAAGACACAGACATAACTCACATCGATATTTCAACCATCGTCGTCATCAGGAGGTGCGAAGAGCAAAGAGTCCTGCAGGGACTCTTCCTGCAGTACCGCCCTGTCTTCCTGCGGGACTCTTCGCTCTTCGCACCTCTTGATGACGACGATGGTCGAAATATCGATGTGAGTTATGTCTGTTTCTTTCTGTGTGTTTCCTTTGTTTTGAATTTATTTTATATATATATATATATATATATATATATATATATATATACACAATTAAAAGAAATGGTCCAGCGGACTTTTTTACAATAAAATAAAAAACGAAGGAAACACACAGAAAGACACAGACATAACTCACATCGATATTTCGACAATCGTCGTCATCAGGAGGTGCGAAGAGCGAAGAGTCCCGCAGGAAGACAGGGCGGTACTGAACTCGGAAACCGCAGCCAGTACCCCACCACTTACCACCAAGCGGGGGAAGGGAGGGGGGAAGGAAATGAAGAGCCAAATTAAGACGTAAAAGGAACGAGTAAAAATTATAACTATAAAAAATTATAAAAAAGTAGATAAATCAAATTAAAATTAATAAAAATAATAAATAAAAAGTAAAATAAAAAATAATAAATAAATAAATAAAAAATAATAAATAAATAAATAAATCATAAATAAATTATCGGTTGAGGTTGAGTCCGGGGGAAGAGCGAGCATCAAGTAAGCATATGTATGCCTCCTCTGAAGCTCTTAGGGTAACTTTATTGTTGGATTCGGGGATCTGTTTCAGGATCTGAACCCTGAAACAGTCATTGAAACTGAGTCCATGCGAGTTCGCATGGATGGCTACAGGATAGTTACTGCGTTGACCGACTGAAGCCCTATGACCATTCATACGAAGGCTCAACTTATTAGAAGTTAAGCCAACGTAAAAGGAGTCACACTGAGTGCAATCCAGTCGGTAAACACAGTTGCTCGAGGTACAGGAGGAATTGACCTGAACCGGGTAGGAACTATGGTGGAGAGGGGAATCGAAGGAAGGATTAGGATTTACAATCAGGCAAGTTTGACAGCCACGGCGTCCACATTGTTTCATTCCAGGAACAGGATTGGAAGGCTGAGGGGAAATAGATCCCCGAATCCAACAATAAAGTTACCCTAAGAGCTTCAGAGGAGGCATACATATGCTTACTTGATGCTCGCTCTTCCCCCGGACTCAACCTCAACCGATAATTTATTTATGATTTATTTATTTATTTATTATTTTTTATTTATTATTTTTTATTTATTTATTTATTATTTTTTATTTTACTTTTTATTTATTATTTTTATTAATTTTAAATTGATTAATCTACTTTTTTATAATTTTTTATAGTTATAATTTTTACTCGTTCCTTTTACGTCTTAATTTGGCTCTTCATTTCCTTCCCCCCTCCCTTCCCCCGCTTGGTGGTAAGTGGTGGGGTACTGGCTGCGGTTTCCGAGTTCAGTACCGCCCTGTCTTCCTGCGGGACTCTTCGCTCTTCGCACCTCCTGATGACGACGATTGTCGAAATATCGATGTGAGTTATGTCTGTGTCTTTCTGTGTGTTTCCTTCGTTTTTTATTTTATTGTATATATATATATATATATATATATATATCAAAGATCAAACCACAATAAGAAATGGGAAAACAAGACTAAGATTTTTCAACCGTAACAAGCGGTTTTCGTCAGAGTCAAAAACCCAACTTTGACAAAACCGCTTGTTACAGTTTTGTAACTAAGGTCTTTGACAAAGATCTGAGTCTTGTTTTCCCATTTATTATTGTGGTTTGATGATTGATTGTTATTGCACGTGTTTATATGAAATCTTTATATATATATATATATATATATATATATACATATATATATATATATATATATATATATATATATACATATACAATTAAAAGGAACGATCCACCGGACTTTTTTAAATAAAATAAATTCAAAACGAAGGAAACATACAGAAAGACAGAGACATAACTCACATCGATATTTCGACCATCGTCGTCATCAGGAGGTGTGAAGGGCGGTCTGACTGTTATGTTATGTCTGTGTCTTTCTGTGTGTTTTCTTCGTTTTAATTTTATTTTATATATATATATATATATATATATATATATATATATATATTATCGAAAGGATAACTATCCACAAAGGATAACAAAACGTTTCACAGTTAACTATAGATACAGAGAGTAAATGGACGAAACCACTTACAGTCCCTAATTTTTGGTTCAACCGTCATCAGGAGTGTAGAAATAGACACACCAAGTGCACTTGCAAAGCGACAGTTGGAGACCAACAGTTTTGTCACATGCGTGCCTGGCTCATGTCAAGTAAGAAAAGTAAACAAGGAAAAACTGCAAAGCTGAGAAATATAATAAGTGAAACTGAAAAAAAATGAGGAATTATAAATAATTAAAACTTAAAATAAAGAATTAAAAAAATTATAATAATAACTTAAGGAATAATAGTAATAATAATAATAGTTTCTTTTTTAATTTCTTACTTGATTTCTATTTCAGGTGTTCACTGTCAAATGTCATTATTTACATATATAATAAATATTGTTGCAACTATAAAACATAAACATGAGACTATCACTCACATTTCTCCATCATTTCGGCAAACATAAACTAATAATAATAATAATAATTATGAAATAATAAAAAATAATAAAATCTAGTATTTTTATTATTTTAAGTTTCATTATTTATATTTCTTCATTTTCACTTATTATTCCTCAGCTTTTCACAAAATTTTAGTTTATTTTTCTAACTTATGTGAGTGTGACAAAACTGTTGGTCACCAATCGTCGGCTTCCAGCTAGGCTTGGTATCCCTATCTCAACTCTCCTCATGACGGTTCAACCAAAAATTAGAGACATTAAATGTGTTTATATCTTTACTCTGTGTCCATAGTATACTGTGGACTATATACTATATATATATATATATATATATATTCCCTTTATTTTGTGAACTATATATATAAACCAATTAAGAAAAGATAGCACACAGATAGACACAGGAATAACTCGCTTCTATATTTCGACCATCGTCGTCATATAGACGGTGATGAGTCCCGCAGGAAGGCAGTCACCGCTCTGCCTTCCTGTGGGACTCTTCGGCTCCTGATGACGACGATGGTTGAAATATAGAAGTGAGTTATTCCTGTGTCTATCTGTGTGCTATCTCTTTTTAATTGGTTATTATTTAAAAGTCCGTTGGACCGTTTCATTTAATTATTATTATATATATATATATATATAATAGATATTATATAGAATATAGAATATCTATAAATATGATTTATCTATGATATTCTATATATATATATATATATATATATATATGTATAGAGTCGCCGCCCTGCCTTCCTGCGGGACTCTTCGCTCTTCACACCTCCTGATGACGACGATGGTCGAAATATCGATGTGAGTTATGTCTGTGTCTTTCTGTGTGTTTCCTTCGTTTTGAATTTATATATATATATATATATATAGTAGAGTCGCTTCGCAAGTGTGCTTGGTGTCGCTGTCTCTACTTTCCTTATGACGGTTCAATTTGAACGTACGACGTTCTCTGATTTATTTAATTCCTATATGACTAAATCGTTATCGAAAGTGGGTATTGAACCCCAGATCTACTAGTCTAGAAGTGATGACGTTTTCACTATGCTACCCGTGCTCCTTAAAATCATCCTATATAATAGTTAACATTACGAAGGTAGGTATACCTAATAAAGGAGTTTTTAAAACACAGAAATGTAGAGGTTTGCCACTGAATGTTAAGAATTTCAAAAAAAAAACGATATTATTACTTCAAAACTCAAATATCCTTCCATTTTGCTTAAACTTTATCATAAATTTATTTTATCAATTTATAATTTAATTTGATTAACTATACATCGCAAAATTGTTACGAGCAAGCAAAATCCTGTTCAACAGCATACTACATATTATTAAAATAAACCCAATTTCTGATGAATGATGAACTATTGTACCAATATATATATATATATATTGCAAATTCAAAAAAAAAAAGGCAAAATAATTTGATTGCTTTGTGAATTTTATCTTCAGTTTTCAATGGTATTTTAATTCTAATTTTTTTTTAAATATTATTATGAAGATGTCTATTCCATTTGAGGATAAACCAAATCTGTTCCAACTTTCTGAAAAACGAAATTTCTTAACAATTGTTTTTTTTTATAAAATCGCTTATACTTGTGACTTCCAATGATATTGTCTTTATTCCTTTTATTATTAAGTAGTTTTGAGTTAATACTAAAAGTTTTTGTAATTTATTACTGGTTACTGTAGCTGAATAACTAGTTACTAAAATTGTCACAAATAATCTACAATCTCCCTAGAGATGACTTATAAGCTCTTTCTAGAATGAATACGAAATATATAATTGGACAACTAGTTCCAAAAGAGTCAGAAATAATCCGCCCAAAAGATTATTTATACCTAGTTTCTAACTAGTTTCAAACAACATTGTAGATATTACAGATAGACGCTTTCTAGAATGACTGCTACTTCAATGACTGAATAACTATTTACTAAAATTGTCACAAGTAATCGTCATAAGAATTATTTAAAGCTTGTTACAAATTAATTTTCAAGATACAACAAAAATTTATATTCTAGAAATTATTTATAAGCGCTTTCTAGAATGATTGTTCCTCCCGTTGCCGAGTAACTAGTTTTCTAAGAGACCACAAACAACTTCCTTAGAAATAACTTATAAGCACTTTCTATAATGATTGTTCCTCCCGTTGCCGAGTAACTAGTTTTCTAAGAGACTACAAACAACTTCCTTAGAAATAACTTATAAGTACTTTCTATAATGATTGTTCCTCTCGTTGCCGAGTAACTAGTATTCTAAGAGACCACAAACAACTTCCATAGAAATAACTTATAAGTACTTTCTATAATGATTGTTCCTCCCGTTGCCGAGTAACTAGTTTTCTAAGAGACCACAAACAACTTCCATAGAAATAACTTATAAGTACTTTCTATAATGATTGTTCCTCCCGTTGCCGAGTAACTAGTTTTCTAAGAGACCACAAACAACTTCCATAGAAATAACTTATAAGCACTTTCTATAATGATTGTTCCTCCCGTTGCCGAATAACTAGTTTCCTAAGAGACCACAAAACAACTTCTTTAGAAATAACTTATAAGCATTTTCTATAATGATTGTTCCTCCCGTTGCCGAGTAACTAGTTTTCTAAGAGACCACGAAACAACTTCCTTAGAAATAACTTATAAGCATTTTCTATAATGATTGTTCCTTCCGTTGCCGAGTAACTAGTTTTCTAAGAGACCACAAACAACTTCCTTAGAAATAAGTTATAACCACTTTCTATAATGATTGTTCCTCTCGTTGCCGAGTAAGTAGTTTTCTAAGAGACCATTAACAACTTCCTTAGAAATAACTTATAAGCACTTTCTATAATGATTGTTCCTCCTGTTGCCGAGTAACTAGTTTTCTAAGAGACTATTAACAACTTCCTTAAAAATAACTTATAAGCACTTTTTATAATGATTGTTCCTTCCGTTGCCGAGTAACTAATTTTCTAAAGAGACCACAAAACAACTTCCTTAGAAATAACTTATAAGCACTTTCTATAATGATTGTTCCTCCCGTTGCCGAGTAACTAGTTTTCTAAGAGACCACAAAACAACTTCCTTAGAAATAACTTATAAACACTTTCTATAATGATAGTTCCTTCCGTTGCCGAGTAACTAGTTTTCTAAGAGACCACAAACAACTTCCTTAGAAATAAGTTATAACCACTTTCTATAATGATTTTTCCTCCCGTTGCCGAGTAACTAGTTTTTTAAGAGACCACAAACAACTTCCTTAGAAATAACGTATAAGCACTTTCTATAATGATTGTTCCTCCCGTTGCCGAGTAACTAGTTTTCTAAGAGACCACGAAACAACTTCCTTACAAATAAAATATAAGCATTTTCTATAATGATTGTTCCTCCCGTTGCCGAGTAACTAGTTTTCTAAGAGACCACAAACAACTTCCTTAGAAATAAGTTATAACCACTTTCTATAATGATTTTTCCTCCCGTTGCCGAGTAACTAGTTCTTTAAGAGACCACAAACAACTTCCTTAGAAATAACTTATAAGCACTTTCTATAATGATTGTTCCTCCCGTTGCCGAGTAACTAGTTTTCTAAGAGACCACGAAACAACTTCCTTAGAAATAACTTATAAGCACTTTCTATAATGATTGTTCCTCCCGTTGCCGAGTAACTAGTTTTCTAAGAGACCACGAAACAACTTCCTTAGAAATAACTTATAAGCACTTTCTATAATGATTGTTCCTCCCGTTGCCGAGTAACTAGTTTTCTAAGAGACCACAAACAACTTCCTTAGAAATAACTTATAAGCATTTTCTATAATGATTGTTCCTTCCGTTGCCGAGTAACTAATTTTCTAAAGAGACCACAAAACAACTTCCTTAGAAATAACTTATAAACACTTTCTATAATGATTGTTCCTTCCGTTGCCGAGTAACTAGTTTTCTAAGAGACCACAAAACAATTTCCTTAAAAATAACTTATAAGCACTTTCTATAATGATTGTTCCTCCCGTTGCCGAGTAACTAGTTTTCTAAGAGACCACAAACAACTTCCTTAGAAAGAACTTATAGGTGCTTTCTATAATGATTGTTCCTCCCGTTGCCGAGTAACTAGTTTTCTAAGAGACCTCAAAAAACTTCCTTAGAAATAACTTATAGGTGCATTATTTCTGATTATTGCTCATATGACAGAAGGAGATCACAAAGAAACTGCTTAGAAATTACTTATAGTTACATTTCAGAATAATTATTCCTCCTATGACTGAATAACTATTTTCCAAAGGCCAGTGCCAGTGGTAAAAGCCATCATGAATACGCTATTCTTCCTATTCACGAATGTGAAGTAAAATTGGCCATTCTTAGTGTTTGAATGGGTGACACCATGTGACAATACCCTTAGTAATATATCTCACCAACGTTTAAATTGTTGTAGAATTATAAATAAGCCTATTTTAGTTTATAACAATATTACCTAAACTAGTCATTGCGATAAATAAGAAATAGTTGTCTTTATTCCATTTTAATAAACCCATAAGTCATTTCTAAGGTGGATATTTAATAGAAAATAAATCATTATTCTATAGTAATGAAAAAAAAATTATGTATGCCTTTTTTATCATCAATTATAATGATTTCAAAAAAAAAATATGTTTTCAAACAGGGTATTATTACTGGTTTTCTACTTACGAGAAATACCTAACAAGTCAGGTAGTTGAATATATATATATATAAAAAAAAGTATGCGTAGTTTTTTTTTTTTAGAAGTAGAAGGTTAAGTTAAAAGGAAGATTGTTGTGTGAGATGGCGGTGCATTTGTGTTGGAAAGGGTTTTGTGTAGGTTGTGTAGGGAGAGGGGAATAGTGAGATAGGATCTTAAGCGTGTCCTAACCTAATTGGGACTGATAGAGCGACCGATGCAACATGATCAAGCGAGAAATATAAATATCAGCTTGTTTAATCCGACAGCTCCTTCAGATACGTTACTAGAGTCAATTGGGCATCAAATGTTAATAAAATATGTACAGATGTACAAACATCATTAGCAGAAATATTTGTTTCTAAAACTAGAATTATCAAAAAAAAAAATTATTATTTTTTTTTGAAAGCGTTCCAATGACTCCAAGATCATCGTACGAGGTATGACGGTTAGCTCTATTATTTTTTTTAATTATTATACCAGCATTTCATTTTGATTTATATTATTAATATCACAAACCGTCATACCTTGTACGATGATCTTGGAGTTGTTGGAACGCTTTCGGACGTTGTCCATCTTCAATTGCAACTAACCTACGATTGAAGATGTACACACTCTGAAAGTACTCCAACGACTCTAAGATCATCGTACAAGGTATGATGGTTTGCTCTATTATTTTTTTTAATTAATATCCCAGCATTTCATTTTTATTTATATTATTAATATCACAAACCGTCATACCTTGTACGATGATCTTGGAGTTGTTGGAACGCTTTCGGACATTGTCCATCTTCAATTGCAACTAACCTACGATTGAAGATGTACAACATCTGAAGGTGCTCCAACGACTCCAATATCATCGTACGAGGTATGATGGTTTGCTCTATTATTTTTTTTAATTAATATACCAGCATTTCATTTTTATTTATATTATTAATATAGCAAACCGTCATGCCTTATACGATGATCTTGGAGTTGTTGGAACGCTTTAGGACATTGTCCATCTTCAATTGCAACTATTCTACGATTGAAGATGTACACCCTCTGAAAGTGCTCCAACGACTCCAATATCATCGTATGAGGTATGACGGTTTGCTCTATTATTTTTTTTAATTAATATACCAGCTTTTGATTTATATTATTAATATAGCAAACCGTCATACCTTGTACGATGATCTTGGAGTTGTTGGAACGCTTCCGGACGTTGTCCATCTTCAATCGCAACTAATCTACGATTGAAGATGTACACCCTCTGAAAGTGCTCCAACGACTCCAATATCATCGTACGAGGTATGATGGTTTGCTATATTATTTTTTTTTAATTACTATACCAGCTTTTGATTTATATTATTAATATAGCAAACCGTCATACCTTGTACGATGATCTTGGAGTTGTTGGAACGCTTTCGGACATTGTCCATCTTCAATTGCAACTAACATACGATTGAAGATGTACAACATCTGAAAGCGCTTCAACGACTCCAAGATCATTGTACGGGGTATGATGGTTTACTCTATTATTTTTAGTTCCAACATCCTATGAAATGAATCACATAATTCATAATCTAATCTAATATCCTAAGAATTGACTCAGCTAAATCTACTTTTCGTGCTAGTATCCTAAGAATTAACTCAGCCCAGTTTATAATTCCTTTCAATATCATGAGAAAGTAAATGAAACAATTCAATTCGTAATCTAATCTAATATCCTAAGAATTGACTCAGCTAAATCTACTTTTCGTGCTAGTATCCTAAGAATTAACTCAGCCCAGTTTATAATTCCTTTCAATATCATGAGAAAGAAAATGAAACAATTCAATTCGTAATCTATTCTAATATCCTAAGAATTGACTCAGCCAAATCTACATTTCGTGCTAGTATCCTAAGAATTAACTCAGCCCAGTTTATAATTCCTTTCAATATCATGAAAAAGAAAATGAAACAATTCAATTCGTAATCTATTCTAATATCCTAAGAATTGACTCAGCCAAATCTACATTTCGTGCTAGTATCCTAAGAATTAACTCAGCCCAGTTTATAATTCCTTTCAATATCATGAGAAAGAAAATGAAACAATTCAATTCGTAATCTATTCTAATATCCTAAGAATTGACTCAGCCAAATCTACATTTCGTGCTAGTATCCTAAGAATTAACTCAGCCCAGTTTATAATTCCTTTCAATATCATGAGAAAGAAAATGAAACAATTCAATTCGTAATCTATTCTAATATCCTAAGAATTGACTCAGCCAAATCTACATTTCGTGCTAGTATCCTAAGAATTAACTCAGCCCAGTTTATAATTCCTTTCAATATCATGAGAAAGAAAATGAAACAATCCAATTCGTAATCTATTCTAATATCCTAAGAATTGACACAGCCTAATTCATAATTCGTTTCAGTATCCCAAGAATTGACAGAACCAATTCATAATTCGTTTCAATATCTTAAGAATTAACATATCCTAATATATAATCCAGTCCAACATCCTATGTAATGAGACAACTCAATCCTTATTATGTTCTATTATCCTAAGAATTCAATTAGCCTAATTCATATTCATTTACAACATCCTATGTAATGAGACAACTCAATCCTTATTATGTTCTATTATCCTAAGAATTTAATTAGCCTAATTCATATTCATTTACAACATCCTATGTAATGAGACAACTCAATCCTTCTTATGTTCTATTATCCTAAGAATTCAATTAGCCTAATTCATATTCATTTACAACATCCTATGTAATGAGACAACTCAATCCTTATTATGTTCTATTATCCTAAGAATTCAATTAGCCTAATTCATATTCATTTACAACATCCTATGAAATAAAACAAACAAATCCATAATATGTTGTAATATCCTTAGTGCTGACTCAGCCCAATTCAGAATTCGTTTTAGTATCCTAAGAATTGAGTCCACTCATTCTATAATTCATTTAAAAATTAACTGAGCCTAAATCCATAATACGTTCTAACATCCTATGAAATTAGACAATCTAATCTGTAAATATGTAACTTATAGAAATAAGATGTTCATTAATGATTCTCATTTTAATAGTTTAACCTTCTATATTGTTGTAATAATGTAATTTATAATATTAAGTTAAATTTTCAAATATTCCCACTTTCATCTTTAAAAATTATTTTGAAGAAAATCGAAACGTCTGTAATGATAGTGTTATTAGAACTGCAAGAAACTGACCGTCCCCCGATTTATCATTTATTAGTTATATAGATATATAAACTAGAACTTTAAAAGTAGCACAAAGAAACTTACAGAAAAGAAAGCACTGAAACTTACTACCATATTTAGATGTCCTCGTTGTCTGGAATAGATGTGAATCACTCAAAAAGCTGATAACGATTGACTGGGATTCAAACAGAAGCACTCAAACAGTGCAGCCAACCTATATATATATAACAAATTCAATAATATATCAACCGTTGGATAGAATAGGTGTATAATGTAATCGGGATTCGGTCAATTTTCCAGGATCAAAATCAAACTCTCAATGCCGACGTTTCGGTTTTTTTTTTAAAACCTTTTTCATAGGCCTACAAACAAATGATGACAAGAAATCATATATAAACATCAACTTTATGAACTTACAGAAGTCAGAATTTTTGAATTAGAAAAATGATGAAATTTACATTATATAAAATGAAGTAACAATAGATAGTTAGTGAACTAACATCTTAACTGGTCAACAACTTGGACCAGACTAACTGATTACAATCAGTTAGGTTGTAACTGATTGTTAACTGATTAACAATCACTGTTCTTTGAGTGAACAGTGTTTCGGTTTACATGTAATTGTAATCAGTTAGTCTGGTCCAAGTTTTTGACCAGTTAAGATGTTAGTTCACTAACTATCTATTGTTACTTCATTTTATATAATGTAAATTTCATCATTTTTCTAATTCAAAAATTCTGACTTCTGTAAGTTGATAAAAATGTTTATTGCTTTTCTATTACTTCTACTTGTATATATATATTTTTGTTTTTTCACAACTGTATTATTCCATTTTGATGTTAGTTATATGTTGATGTTTATATATGATTTCTTGTCATCCTTTGTTTGTAGGCCTATGAAAAACGTTTTAAATAAAACCGAAACGTCGGCATTGAGAGTTTGATTTTGATCCTGGAAAATTGACCGAATCCCGATTACATTATACACCTATATATATATATATATATATATATATATATATATATAGATATAGATATATATATACAATGTAAATTTATTAATAATATATTGAGAATGTGCCAAAATAATTTTGTTATAACAAAAAAAAATATGAAAAAAAATCTTCTGACATGAAATACAAAGGGTAAAAGTGTCGACAAAAATAATCTATGCAATATCCTTGAAATTACTGTCAGTGCCTATTCATATTCAAGTGCCAATATTCTTAGATTGTAATGTAAGAATATTAGCATCTCTAATTATTGGTGATCCAATTGGTGTGTTGTGTATGGTGTGAGGTGTGTCCTGTGAGTGTATAGGTTAAAATTTCAAAGTTTACTGGCTAAAAATTAAAAAAAAAAAAACAAATTATCCAGCTGGATAGCAACAATGCTGGCACTCTATATAAAACGGAAAGTTCTGTTAAATAAGTATAAATTAAATATATAATTAATTTGTTAGTTCCACTGAGGTTAGTAATATTAGAATTAGTAATAATACAATCCGTCATACCTCGTAAAGTCTCTGAAAAGCTCGACCGGTTTTGGGTTCGTCTGGATCCCATCTTCAAGAGCACCTAACTGACTGTGAATGTTATTTTCCTATAACCTACCTATATATATATCATCTACATTGTGTAATCAGTGTTGTCTGTGTAGTTCAATTTATATAACATTAAATTTTATATAATAAATTTATAACTACACAGACAACACTGATTAAACAATGTAGATGATATATATAGGTAGGTCGATCGGTTTCTGAAAAGCTCGACCGGTTTCGGGTCCGTCTGGATCCAATCTTTAAGAGCACCTAACTTACTGTGAATGTTATTTTCCTATAACCTACCTATATATATATATATATAATCTACATTGTGTAATCAGTGTTGTCTGTGTAGTTAAATTTATATAACATTAAATTTTATATAACAAATTTATAACTACACAGACAACACTGATTACACAATGTAGATGATATATATAGGTAGGTCGATCGGTTTCTGAAATGCTCGACCGCTTTCGGGTCCGTCTGGATCCCATCTTCAAGAGCACCTAACTGACTGTGTTGTTATTTTCCTATAACCTACCTATATATATTATATATATATATATATATATTATATAATATAATATATTATCATCTACATTGTGTAATCAGTGTTGTCTGTGTAGTTAAATTTATATAACATTAAATTTTATATAACAAATTTATAACTACACAGACAACACTGATTACACAATGTAGATGATATATATAGGTAGGTTATAGGAAAATAACATTCACAGTCAGTTAGGTGCTCTTCAAGATGGTATCCAGACGGACCCGAAACCGGTCGAGCTTTTCAAAGACTTTACGTGGTAAGACGGATTGTATTATTACTAATTGTAAGTATAAATTACATAATGCCTGTATTTATTTCTGTAGAATTGTTTTCAGAATCGGAGATTCGATTCCAGCTCGGATGTCTAGAAAAGTTCCGATATTTCCAAATCCGATTTTGAGTTCTCGTCCCATTACTACTTGGAACACAAAAAAATATATGTTAATGTTGTATAAACAACAATAAACTAATAAATCTTTATAAATAAAATAATGATTTTGTCTGTACATTGCTTAGAACTGACTCATTTCAAGTTTTCTTTACGTTTCATACATTGGAGAAACCGAATCCACCCTTAGAAAAATTTCTGTCGGTTTGTCGGTTTGTCGGTTTGTCGGTTTGTCGGTTTGTCGGTTTGTCCGCAAAACTTTGTCACAGGTAAACTCAGCTACCATAAGACATATAAAGCTGAAACTTTTACAGTAGATTTGTGTAGGTCTAACTTAAAATATAGGCTATGAATTGATTGGAAATTCAACGTAGAAGTGAAGTTATGGACGTTTAACGCAAAAATGTTTGTCACAAGTAAACTCAGCCACCATAAGACATAGCGAGCTGAAACATTGACACTGAATTTGTGTGTGCCTAACTTAAAATATGGGCTCTAAATAGATTATTAATTCAGTACAGAAGCGAAGTTATGGGGCTTTTAGCTGTATTTTCCTAACTTCACAGACAAGTTTGTTTTGAAAATACACAGGTGTGGCAAGTAAGTATTGTTAGTTGATTTTAATTTCAATTGAGCATATGAATATATTGCGTATTTGACATCATTGAAATGGTGTTTCACAGAGTTAAGGATGTACTATCTATTGAGAATAAATGTTTTGTAAACGAGCAATTCTCAACTCTTAATATGAACAGGGAGGAAAAATCAACAAACTAGTTCTTACGCTATATGAAGCCGAGGAAAGAACTTACAAGTCAGTAAAGAGATTGGATTAGTGACGAAGAAGCAGTTCATTATCTAATTGAATTTCTTGACTCTGAATTTATTTCTCCTGGACTGCCTGCTCATGAGTAAAAACTTAAAGTAGAGCATCAATCATGCTACAATTTAGTAGCAGTAACAAATTTCATGTTACGAAACATGATTGCCCCAAAACTGTGCAACGGGACACGACTCTGAGTTCGTGCTCTACACAGATATGCCATAGAGGCGGACATAATGACTGGATGTGGTATTGGGGAGTCTGTGTGTATACTTCACATACCATTGATTCCGAGCCACTGTCTGTTTACGTTGAAATGATTGCAAAGTCGGGTCAGAGTCTATTTCGCAATGACGTTAACTAAGTCGCAAAGGGAGACTTCATCTAACGCAGGAATACAAGGTAGCAAAACCAAGTTTTTCTCACATGGTCAAATGTAGTTTACATGCTCAACGGTCAGAGGTTTCAACTCTTTCTTCTACCATGAACCTGAAGGACAGACAGCTAATGTAGTGTATTAGCTGGAGGCATTTGTTTAACACTGTAGTAATAATGGTATTTTCTACTATTCTATAATTTCTAATGACATTTTGAAATACCAAAAATGACGGAACTTCTCATTCCTCCGTGGTATAGCCGAAAGGCAATAGGCACACGGCAATAAACCAAAACAGGAACTTCTGATTCCGTCAAAGACGGGTACGTTTGCTATGTATTATATATAACTGTCAACTTTTTTTTAATTTAATATTTGCTTAATAAATACACTGGTAATAATGTAAGGTATGGGACCAGAGTAGCCCAGTGGCTTGCGTGTTCGCCGATGACAGTAGTGCAAATGTATTATAAATAAATGTAACAAACAAATATTTTTTTGAATTTAAAATGTGGATAATATAAAAGATGGTAATAAAGTAAAGGGATCTAGCCAGGGTTGCCAGTAGCTTGCTTGCTCGCCGATGACAGTAGTGCAAATGTATTATAAATAAACACAACAAAAATATTTTTTTTTAATTTAATATTTGCGTAATATAAACACTGGTAATAAAGTAAGGTATGGAACCAGAGTAGCCCAGTGGCTTGCGTGCTAGCTTTTGACTGGGAGCACGTTAATTAGAACTAACTCATTTCAAGTTTTCTTTACGTTTCATACTTCAGAGTAGCCACATGTACCCTTAGAATAATTTCTGTCTGTCGGTTTGTCCACAAAATATTGCTACCATAAGACATATAAAGCTGAAACATTGATTGTAGATTTGTGTATGTCTAACTTAAAATCTAATCTTTGTATACAGAGGCTTTTTTTTAGCACTGTACTAATAATGGTATTTTCTACTATTCTATAACTTCTAATTGTAGTATTAGTATAATACTATAATTGATATTTTGGAATACCAAGTATAATAGAATTTTTGATTCCGTCAAAGACGGGTACGTTTGCTAGTATAGAATATAACGGAGGGAAAAATATTACAAGATTTTTAATTTAGGAAAGAAAACCAACCTACACTGCGCTTTGAATGCAACAATAGTAATGAAGTTCTCAAGCAGTTGGCCTTATAAAAAGACCTATTGCGTGCTTCAGCTAACAAGGGAATTGACCCTCGGTTGGATACCACTAACCGTCTAGCGATCATGTAACTGCATTTAGTCAAGGCCAGGCAATCATTACAGAACTTTTATAAATACTGGCCAATGAGAACCAGTTAATTTTTACTACCTAATCAGCCTTAGCATTAAAATACGAATAAAACGAATGAAGAGGAAATGTTAATTCAGTGGTTAAAGTACTATTCTCTGAACTGGTAGTTTTGGACTTCAAGATCCACCTGATCCTCGATTTATTCTTGTTGAGAGGTGAATAAATCTAAGGACGTCATCCCTCTAAGAGGACATTAATCCGACTGTCTCGAGCTTATAAGATGTCAGATATTCGTTAAGGATCTCTACTCTAAATATACTTCAGTTGGACAAAATTTAGGATTCCCAATGAATCTGAGTACGTCGTCGTCCCTTCAAGAGGGCTTTAAGCCTACAATCCCAAGCATATAAGATGTCAGATATTCGTTAAGGATCTCTACTCTAGATATACTTCAGTTGGACAAAATTTAGGATTCCCAATGAATCTGAGTACGTCGTCCCTTCAAGAGGGCTTTAAGCCTACAATCTCAAGCCTATAAGATGTCAGGTACTCGTTAAGGATCTCTACTCTAGATATACTTCAGTTGGACAAAATTTAGGATTCCCAATGAATCTGAGTACGTCGTCCCTTCAAGAGGGCTTTAAGCCTACAATCTCAAGCCTATAAGATGTCAGGTACTCGTTAAGGATCTCTACTTTAGATATACTTCAGTTGGACAAAATTTAGGATTCCCAATGAATCTGAGTACGTCGTCCCTTCAAGAGGGCTTTAAGCCTACAATCCCAAGCATATAGATGTTAGATACTCGTTAAGGATCTCTACTCTAAATATACTTCAGTTGGACAAAATTTAGGATTCCCAATGAATCTGAGTATGTTGTCCCTTCAAGAGGACGTTAAGCCTACAATCCCAAGCAAATAAGATGTTAGATACTCGTAAAGGATCTCTACTCTAAATATACTTCAGTTGGACAAAATTTAGGATTCCCAATGAATCTGAGTACGTCGTCCCTTCAAGACGACGTTAAGCCTACAATCTCAAGCCTATAAGATGTCAGGTACTCGTTAAGGATCTCTACTTTAGATATACTTCAGTTGGATAAAATTTAGAATTCCCAATATATAAACAATCATAATTTCGTGGTATCTCAAAGTGCCCAATGTTAGGTCTATGATTATTCACTTGTGGCATAGCCACTGCTACCTAAACGGTTTCCTATTACTTTTGGTTTCTGCTAAAACCGATTTATGACAAAAATTATAGAACAAATTTAGGACTCCCAATGTCTGGCCTATGTGTATTCCCTTGTGGAGTAGCCACTGCAACCTAAAGGGTTTCCTACTGCTACACCTATTAACTTTAATTTCTGCTAAAACCATTTTATGACAAAAATTCTAGAACAAATTATATTTGTTCACCAAAGTTTGTGTGGCATTTTTTTCATATAAACCCTTTCTATTTTAAGGTTTGATACTGATTGAATAATTTTAAAATAAAAAAAAATTGAGAAAAATTGAAGAAAAATTGAGATAAAAATGAAGACCTGAAGAAGAAAGGAGAATAAATCTGAATATAACAGCTCTTGGAGATGTTAAACTAGCAGTTCATACTTTAGCTGGTATGATGTCAGGGTACTTGTTGAAAATCCCTTCTCTATAAGTTTAGTCACTTAAGTTTGGCAAAATTTAGAACCCTCAATATGAAATCAACAGGAAAATTTTTGGTGTCCATTACAAAATGGATGTGAAATACACAAATGAGCCACAATTTCCGCACACATGAACAACACTAAAATGTTATCCACCACAATTCTTAATTTTATTTCTTAATTTAATCAATATCCAAAAATAATTCTGAAATTAATTTGGACAAAAATATACACTACAATTTTTAAAATATTCGATTGCTCAATCTGATATTAATATCCTTCATGATTTTGAAAACAATTTGGGCTATATTATAATAATTATTAAACAAATTTAGTCAATATAAACAAAAAGTCTTATTGTAGGGTAAATACCACATAATAACTGATTGCACTACATTAGAAAAAGTCTTATACCAAATCATACTACATTCACCATAATTCATACTCTGATCGTATGCATCACTGGATATCAATATTCACCATAATTCTTAATTCAATTTCAACAGTATCCACCTTAATTCATAATATAATTTGGACAATACATCCACCATAATTCTTAAAATGATTTGGGGGCTCCATCTAATATCCATCATGATTTTGAAAGCAATTTGGGCAATATTATTATAATTAATAAACAAATTCAGTCAATATAAACAAAAAGTCTTATACCAAATCATACTACATTCACCATAATTCATACTCTGATCGTATGCATCACTAGATATCAATATTCACCATAATTCTTAATTCAATTTCAACTGTATCCACCTTAATTCATAATATAATTTGGACAATACATCTACCATAATTCTTAAAAAGATTTGGGGCCTCCATCTGATATTAATATCCATCATGATTTTGAAAGCAATTTGGGCAATATTATTATAATTATTAAACAAATTCAGTCAATATAAACAATAAGTCTAAAGCCAATTTATACTACATTCACCATAATCCATAATCTAATCGTATGCTTCACCATATCAATATCCACCATAATTCGTAACTTTAATTTGTACAATATCCACTATAATTCTTAAATTAGTTTTGGACTATATATCCACCATAACTTTTAAGCTCCACCTCAAATCAATATCCCCATAATTTTGAAATCAATTTGGGCTATATTTACCATAATTATTAAATAAATTCAGATCATATTCAAAATAAGTCTTAAATTAATTTGGACTATATATCCACCATAACTCTTAAAACATTTTGGACTATGACTATTATAATTCATAAAATGATTGGAACAACAACTATTCAACTGAGTAAAAAAAACTATATGATTCCTAATGTAAAATAAATACAAAAAAAAATCAAAAAATATAATTTTTTTTTAATAATATAATATAAATAGTATATATTACGTATATTACACACACACACAACACACACTTTACACACACACACACACACACACACACACACACACATATATATATATATATATATATATATATATAAAGATTTCACATAAACACGTGAAATAACAATCAATGATTAAACCACAATAAGAAATGGGAAAACAAAACTAAGATCTTTCAACCGTAACAAGCGGTCTTTGTCAGAGTCAAACTTCGTCGTTGACTTTGATGAAGACCGCTTGTTACGGTTGAAAGATCTTAGTCTTGTTTTCCCATTTCTTATTGTGGTTTAATCATTGATATATATATATATTAATCATTGATATATATATATACTGTTGAAATGTACCGCAGCTTTGGTATTAATGACTTTCAAACTAAGCTGTTCCAGTCTCCTGATAGGCTTACGAATATGAGGTGGTAATTCCCAAAAAAGATGTGCAAAAGACATTGAGACCCTTTTTTGAAAGACTTTAATAGATATCAACAATTTAAATACAATTTAAAACTAACATCACATGTAAAGAATATAACATAACTTACAACGCTGGGTGTGAAGGGAATTAAAATTTCGTTAAGTTTTTTGGCTAGGGAATTGTAAGTTATGTTATATTCTTTACATGTGATGTTAGATTTCAATTTTATTTGAATAATATATAAATATATAATATATATATATATATATATATATATATATATATAATAATGAGTTGTTGTCTGCCTGTGAAATTACTCGTTTCTATCTTCCTCATCACGAGAATATCGAATTATAGTAGTGAGTTTCTGTTTCATTTCTGAGTGTTCTTTATGTCAATATAGTTAGTTACGGTTGAAAGATCTTAGTCTTGCTTTCCTTTTTTCATATTGTGATTTGATCATTGATTGTTATTCCACGTGTTTCTGTGAAATCTTTTTATATATCTTTATATATATATATATATATATATATATATATATATATATATATATACGAGGTGTGTAAATAAAGTAGTGAGACTGGCAACGTCGCTTTCGATCTGGCAACGCTGGAGACGCGTGGCCTTGAGTAGCGTCAGGTGCACGTGTGATGCGCCTCCAGTATGAATCTGAACTCGCCACAGTCATTTGTTTGTCCGTAGCGTTGGTTTTCGTGAAATGGTTTTTTCTTGAGCGTTTTAAAAATGAGTGACCTCAAAGTTGAGCAGCGGTGTGCAATCAAATTTTGCTTCAGACTTGGACATAATGCAACCGAAACTTTTGAAAAACTTCAGGAGGCCTATGGAGAACGTGTTTTATCAAGGGCACAGGTTTTTCGGTGGTTTAAGGAATTTTCAGAAGGAAGAGAGTCGATTGAAGATGAACCACGAAGCGGAAGGCCTTCAAGTGCAAACACCGATGAAAATGTCAACAGAGTACGGAACCTTGTGCGTTCAGATCGACGCTTGACAGTCAGAATGAACGGGGAACAGTTGAATTTGAATCACACCTCCGTTCATCACATTTTGACCAATGAATTGGAGATGAGAAAAATTTGTGCGAAAATGGTTCCGAAAAACCTTTCCCAAGACCAAAAAGATCTCAGAAAGTTTTTGGTTTTTGGCCAGTAAAAACATTCCTGTTGCTCCTCAGCCTCCTTATTCACCAGACTTGAGTCCTTGTGACTTTTTCATCTTCCCGAGATTGAAAAATCACCTCAAGGGAACTCATTTCGGGACACTACAAAACATACAAACTGCTGTAACCGACCAGCTGAAGGCCATTCCAGAATCCGAGTTCCAGCAATGCTACAATGATTGGAAGGACCGTCTCCAGCGCTGTGTGGCTTCCGAAGGGAACTATTTTGAAGGTGACAATATCACATTGTAATTATATTTGAATAGAAAATTTAAAAAAAATCAGGCTCACTACTTTATTTACACACCTCGTATATTAGTACAAGTTGGCAGCAAATCTTCTTGAAGGCATATTTTGTTGAAATGTTCCGCAGCATAGGTTTATACGACTTTCAAACTAAGCTGTTCCAGTATCCTGACAGTCTTACGAATATAAGGTGGTAATTCCCCAAATGAGTTGTCCAAAAGACATTGAAACACTTTTTTGAAACACTTTAATAGATATGAACAATTCAAATACGATTGAAAACTAACATCACATGTAAAGAATATAACATAACTTACAAGACCATTGCATACTAGCTTTAGACTATTCTATAGTCATAGTCAGGTTGGACCTTTAAACAACAGATTGACAAACTGTTTTCTATTTACTAACTTGTTTGGACCTACTAACTTTTATTTATATTCATTAATTGATTTCAAAACTGTTTAAATTCTTTCATTGTTGTTTTAAAAAAAAATTTTAAAATTTCCAAATTTTCAAAAATGCTTAAAGACCCAACCTGACGATGACTATAGAACAGTCAAAAGCTAGTATACAATGGTCTTGTAAGTTATGTTATATTCTTTACATGTGATGTTAGTTTTCAATTGTATTTGAATTGTTGATATCTATTAAAGTGTTTCAAAAAAGTGTCTCAACGTCTTTTGGACAACTCATTTGGGAATTACCATCTTATATTCGTAAGACTGTCAGGAGACTGGAACAGCTTAAGTTGAAAGTCGTAAATGCCGAAGCTGCGGTACATTCTACAACATATATATATGTATATAAAGAAATATTGGATAAATGCATTTAATAAACCATCCTACATGACTGAATAATATTGCCCATATTACAAAATGATAAAATCCTGCAGGCGTCAAACTTGTATCAATAATATTAAAGTGACATTCTTAAAAAAATATTTACAATATTTTTTCTTATTTCACATAATCTTCTTCTGGAATCGACACCTATATTTTATTTTATATATCTATATCGAATAAACCAATTTTAATAAAAGACATATCATAAAAAAGTAGTAGAATTAATAAATAATTAAATTAATTAATTAAATATTTATTTATTATGAACTAAGTTTTTTATGATAATTGATCAATTGGGATTCTACACTCATTACAGGGTTTTTCAAAATGTTTTTATTTCTATGTAAATACTTTTTATGACATTATTAACACCCAATTCTTGCCATAAATTAAGTATTCTTATGACTAATTGTGCGATTTTGCATTTATCTTTATCGTATCAATTAAAAATAAAAATATAAATATATTCCAATTATGGTAACTATTTAGCGTGTTTAAATAGTTACTTCATTGTTTACTAGTAACATGTCTTATAGCCTTATATATAAAAAAAAAAATACAGAATTCTCAACAAACACGTGTAATAACAATCAATTTTCAAAACACAATAAGCTGTGGAAAAAAAAAGACTAAGATCTTTCAACTGTAACAAGCTCTATTAAATCAGAGTAAAAACTCGACCGATTAGTTTTGACTCTGACGAAGCCCGCATGTTAAAGTTAAAATATTTTCGTGTTTTTTTATATTTTTTTTATTTGATATATATATATATATATATATATATATATTATATAGTATATATATTAGTATATTAGTATAGTATATATTAATATATATATATATATATATATATAATGAAAGGTCCGTGTGGACAATAAACACTTTAACACATAGAAAAGAACACAGAAAGACACTACAGAACTCACTTCGATATTTCGACATCCGTCGTCATCGGGAAGAAGTGCGAAGTACTCGCGTTGAGAAGCAAACTACTACTCAGATATTAAGATTATCGGTATTAAGAGTAGTAGTTTGCTTCTCAACGCGAGTACTTCGCACTTCTTCCCGATGACGACGGATGTCGAAATATCGAAGTGAGTTCTGTAGTGTCTTTCTGTGTTCTTTTCTATGTGTTAAAGTGTATATATATATATCAATGATCAAACCACAATAAGAAATGGGAAAACAAGACTAAGATCTTTCAACCGTAACAAGCGGTCTTCGTCAGAGTCAAAAACCCAACTGAACACTAGATGCAGAAAACATCTCGTGAGGAGTTGATAAGAGTGGGAGGAATGAGTGGTATTTTAAAAGGGTGAAAGCTCAGGAAAGGACTAATGTCCAGAAAGGACAAATGTCCCTCCCACTCTTCTCAACTCCTCACCAGATGTTTTCTGCATCTAGTGTTCAGTTGGGTTTTTGACTCTGACGAAGACCGCTTGTTACGGTTGAAAGATCTTAGTCTTGTTTTCCCATTTCTTATTGTGGTTTGATCATTGATTGTTATTTCACGTGTTTATGTGAAAGCTTTATATATATATATATTATATAGTATATATATATTAGTATATTAGTATAGTATATATTAATATATATATATATATATTAGTATAGGTTGGCAGCAAATCTTCTTGGAGGCATACTTTGTTGAAATGTACCGCAGCTTCGGTATTAACGACTTTTAAACTGAGCTGTTCCAGTCTCCTGACAGTCTTACGAATATGAGGTGGTAATTCCCAAATGAGTTGTCCAAAGGACATTGACACACTTTTTTGAAACACTTTAATATATGTCAACAATTCAAATACAATTGAAAACTAGCATAACTTACAAGACCATTGTATGCAATCTTTCGACTTTCTCTAGTCATCTTCAGGTAGGTCTTAGATAGCCAGGTACCTAGGTAGGTTCTTTAAGCGTTTTTGAAAATTTAAAAATTTTTGTATTTGAATTGTTGACATATATTAAAGTGTTTCAAAAAAGTATGTCAATGTCCTTTGGACAACTCATTTGGGAATTACCACCTCATATTCGTAAGACTGTCAGGAGACTGGAACAGCTTAGTTTAAAAGTCGTTAATACCGAAGCTGCGGTACATTTCAACAAAGTATATATATATATATATATATATATATATATATATATATATATAATTAAAGTTACAGCTATAGAACACAAGAAAAAGGACAAACACTCACGAATCTCGATAATTTCGGCGTCTTGCCGTCATTAGGAGAGTAGAAAGAAAGAAAATAAAAGGAGAAAGAATGAAGGAACGGAGACGTAAATGCGTCCACTATATATATATACATATATATATATATATATATATATATATATATTTTCATCAAGAATATGATCCGCAAAGGGCATCTGATTGTCTCATAAAGAGATGGCTTCATTCAAAATATTTTAATTTACTAAACACATTTTTCTGACATACCTTCAGAAAAACTTTATTACTTACCTCATACATAGTATTGACACAATATTATTAATTTTTACGATACATTTTCGCAATATTGATCTTAATTTTATAACTAGTAACGTTTTTGAAATATTATAAAAATTTATTTTATTACTAATATTTTTCTCTATACAAGTTTTTTATGTTTATCATCAGCACGTATATTTCAATCAGTAAAAAATATTTGTTGTTTCAATATATAACTATTAATATCATATATGATGTCCTACGATATCATGCTAATTTATTCAATCATAAAACTATATTCAAAAATATAGAATACGATACTTAATGTCCTCAAAAATTATTATGTTATATTTCTGTTACGATTTGTCTATTCATAGATATTACGATGTATCACAATATCGTAAATATATTATTTGATAATATATAATATATTTCTGTTAGTTATCTATCTCAAACAAATTTTTCTGTAATGAATAAATATTGATTTATCATTGAATTATAATTAACTTTGTGCTTAATACTTGCTGGGAAATTATATTGTATACATTTTATTATAGTATTAAAGAACAAAATATTATTTTTTCTCCGGAAGGTATGAAAAGTAATTTTTTACGTCTAGTTTAATGTAATAATGTAAAATATTTAATCCTGTTCTAAAAAATGGAGCAATAATGACAAAAAAAAAGCTAGGATATAATCCAGGTTGTCCAACTTCATTATTTTGTTGATTTTGATTTATCAATATGAAGAATGAGTCGCAACTCTGCCTGAGTCGCCGCTCTGTCTTCCTGCGGCTCTTCGCCTCCTGATGACGATGATGGTCGAAATATAGAAGTATGTTATTCCTGTCTCTATCTGTGTGCTATCTTTTTTAATTGGTTTATATATATATCGAAAGTCTAGTCGAAGGTTTTGTCCGGTTAACATTATTGTTCCTTTAAATAATGTAAATTTCATTTTCTTAGTTAAAAAATTCTTACTTCTGCCTATGAAAAAGGTTTTAAATAAAACCGAAACGTTGGTAACGAGAGTTTGATTTTTTATCTTGGAAAATTGACCGAACCCCGATTAGAGAACACACCTATATATATATATATATAACTTTAAATTACACAAAGCACGACACAGAAAAGAGACTAAAAAGAACACTTACAGAATTCAATATTTCAAACTGTTGTTCGTCATCAGGAGAGTAGACTAGAAGAGGGGACGAAGTGAGAGAGATCTCCCCACGTCGAAGAACGGAGCGCGAATGATATATATATATATATATATATATATGTCTTGTTAAATTGTATGCCTACTTTTAATCTCACAACTTTTCTACTGAATCTCTCGATTTCTCTAATACACTTTGTATTAGAGAATTTATCTAACTTGTATTTACAATTTATCTAAAGTGTATTAGAGAAATCGGGAGATTCAGTAGAAAAGTTGTGAGATTAAAAGTAGGCATACAATTTAACAAGACATGCATAAACGAAGGTCTGCTCCCGAAATATACGAATATTTATATATATATATATACTTATTTATATATATATCACTTGATGAATATGAATACAAACATCCATGCTCATTTGTAAAATTCAGCAATGACACCAAAATCTATCTACCAAACAACTAATTTATGTATTCAACACCTACAGTTAGAGGCTTTTCACCTTGTGTGATATCCAATCTGGGAAGGTGTGGCCAATTTCTGATTCAGCGCAGACGTGGGCGAACGAATGATGCTTTAATGGAACGTGGGCGTCACCCATCCAAGTGCTAGCCATGCTAAATGTTGTTTTTACTTCTGTATTCTAAATGAAATTGTGTATTCAATATGACTATATTTGTTTAAATTGTTTGTAAGCTCTTTGCAAGGAACGTTACTGATTGTTCTAAGGTCACTTCGTGCCTCCTATCAAATCTTTAGCTACGCTGAATGTTGCTTATTTTCTGTGGTTTATATGAAATCATTATATTCTATATTTAGTTTTTGTATTTTTGATACTTTGACCACAATTTTATGTATTCATATGGAAATTTTCTTTCAGGGAATCTCCTTTAGCTTTTTTTCATTTTTTAGCAAAAATCGGATGGACATCCATTAGTGGCACTTCGTAGCAACGAGTATTATTAATCTTTTTGACGATAGAAGGTCACGTGACCATTGCCATTTTAGTCGTCTTTGTGGGGATTACTAGAAGGGAAACATTTTGGGTAAACAAGTTTGGATGAGTTGAGAGTTTACTGTGGAATCTTTTTTTTTTTAGCGGGTCTTTTGCATAGTTGCGAACAAAAGGGATTTTTTTTCCACTTCAACTACAAAATAATTGTTATAAGAAGTGATTCTAAATTATTATTTTTTTATAATTAACAGGAATGTATATAGGGAATGAGTGGTCACCCGTTGGTGCCACTCCATAACATGATTAGCCTCACAGCTGGTTTAACTTAAAAGGTCTCGTGGCCATTTTCTTTTTAAGCGCCTATGGGGGTTTGAGGGTATTACAGGTGAGTAAAGGGTTTGAGCGAGTGGATTGGGGTGGGTTTTGTAATCTGTTGTGGAATAATTTGTAACGTTCCAATACTAAGGTCTGTACAGATGGGACTTTGAGGCCTTGGAGTATGATTTTGTTGGGGACGTAAAAAGGTAAGTTTGAGAGTTTTATGGTAATTTCTGACTGTAGGGATTGCAACGGTTGTATGTTAGATGGTTTGGTGGAACCCCAGATTTCTATACCATATGCCCAGAAAGGCTTCAGGACTGCGTTGTATATATGTAGTTTGTCTTTTATTGTAAGTCTTGATTTTGAGTCTAAAAGTCTTATGAGAAGTTTGTAACGTCTGTTGGTCTCTGTGCGTTTAAGTCTTGTATGTGGATTCTAAGTCATCCGAGTGTCAAACTGTAGCCCGAGGTAGCGTACAGTGGTCGCAGGAGGGATGATCTTATTATTCAGGAATACAAAGGGATTTTAAGATCTCGATGAAAATGATTATGTTTGGAACATCAAATGGGAATTTGGAGAATTTTCTAAGTATTTTTGATCCATTGGATTGCATAGGACAAAATTTGTAGGTTTCGTCTTTCAAATTAACTCAGTGAGTACGTTAGCCACTGAGCTAACCTGACCCCTACCTTGATGTTTTATTAATAGATCGAAAAAAAAAATTAGAATAAACACGCTGATCTGTAAATTATTGTCTATTTGTTTTCCAGTTTCCACACTTATAAAGCCTTTCATAAAGTCTTAGTTTAGTGTTTATCATGTTTAAATATTATTGCATGCATTGTCTCGTAATTACACTTCCAAATTTATATAGAAAAAAATTAATTCAATTTTGGAAAATTGTGATAAAAATAAAATTCTTAAATACCCATTTTTACAAGCATAATATATTTGTACTATCAGTGTAGTCAACTTCAAATTATAACTATATCAATGATCAAACCACAATAAGAAATGGGAAAACAAGACTAAGATCTTTCAACCGTAACAAGCGGTCTTCGTCAGAGTCAAAAACCCAAAAACCCAGGGTTTTTGACTCTGACGAAGACCGCTTGTTACGGTTGAAAGATCTTAGTCTTGTTTTCCCATTTCTTATTGTGGTTTGATCATTGATTGTTGTTTCACGTGTTTATGTGAAATCTTTTTATAACTATATATAAGGCTTTCTTTAATTTTAAATTCAAAAGACATTAACTATCAAATATTTTATGCACATCATGTTCTAGGTGTGGTAAGTGTCTTTCATTTATTATTTGACACCAATTTTAGTAATTACCTGTTGATTTTGCATTAAGAGTCCTAAATTTTGCCTAACGGAAATGTATTTAGAGTAGGTATCTTTAACATGTACCTGTCATCGTACAAGCTTAGAACCAACGCTTTTAACGTCTTCTCTTTAGATGACATGCTCAGATGTATCCACCTCCAACATGAATAAATCAAAAACTAGGTTAGCATTGAACCCCACACCCAGGAGTTCAGAGGTGAGTACGTTAACCACTGAACTAACCTGGCCTCTACATTGAAGTTATACTAATTAATGAAAAGGTGTCAGGTTAGCTCAGTGGTTACGTGCTCGCCTCTGAACTGATAGGACCGGGGTTCAATCCTCACCTGGCACTCGATTTAATCACGCGGGAGGTGAATAAATCTGAGAACGTCGTCTCTCGGAGAAGGACGTTAAACTGTCGGTCCCGAACCTGTGCGATGTCAGGTACTCATTAAAGATCCCTACTCTAAATACACTTCAGTTAGGCAAAATTTAGGACTCCCACTGTAGAATCAATCTTCATTGTGTGGTGTCACAAAGGGCCAATGCTCGGCCTAAGTGTGTTCCCTTGTGGGACTAACACTGCAACCTAACCTAACTAACCTAATAAATGGAAAAATACTCTACATACTATACTATATACTACTAGATATATACTATATACTACTAGATACTATATAGTAGTAACTATAGCCAATGTTCCTTAACTTACGTGTTTGCAATAAGGTTAGGTTAGTCTGCAGTTGCAGTCCTACAAGAGAACACACATAAGCCGAACATTGGCCCTTTCTTATTCACACAATGGAGATTGATTCTACATTGGGAGTCCTAAATTTTGCCTAACTCAAGTCTGTTTAGAGTAGGGATCTTTAAAGTGTAATTGACACAGCATAGGCTTGGAACAGTTCGACATCTTCTTCTAGAGACAATTTCCTCAGATTTATTCATCTCACAAGTGAATACATCAGATGTTTGGTGGGTATCATGCCCTGAACCTACTAGTTCAGAGGTAAAGTACGATAACCGCTGAGATAACCTGGTCCTCCCCCCCTCCCATAAATTATTATATTTATAATGGTTTAATTTAATAATTTATACCTAGAATCAGCGTAAGGCTTTACAGTTTCAATGCCCTAAGGCCAATCAAGTTTATAAGTTTTCTCTTAATCCTTCTAGAAAGTGAGAAATATATATCTTAAACAAAGAATGACTTCTAACTGCAGAACGGAAGAAAAGGAAAAAAAAGAAAGAAAAAAAAAAAGAAGGTTCCTTCCATAGAATAATTACAGAAACCTTAAGGTAGTCGCCATAAATAATTCATGTTCTTTTGACTCAGAGAACCATGACGTTTTCTTGTGCTGTTCTATAGACCGAATCCATCTTCTTTAACAATCTTTACAGTTGAAAAACCATCTTATCTTGGCATCGTTAGCCGACATCTAGCCCCACTCTCTTTGAAATCATGTACTCCTCAACCAATTTTCTTCCCACTACCGGACGGCACAAAACCCTACCTTTTTCTCATCTCTTCAAGTGAACTCCACCTATCCTCAACAGAAAAAAGCTACGGCAAAAAAAAAAATTCATAAATTCATACTGATCCAATTATAACAATTTGCATCGATTAAAAAAAAAAAAAGCTAACTATTTAATTTACTTTTGTCGTATTTTACTTGGCAAAAGATTTTGCAGATAAAATCGCCTAACAAAGCTATATGAAGAGATTAAACTCGTCAGATCTTTTTCTCTGATAACATATCACTAAATCTCTCTTCACTTGAACTAAGTAACTGATAACTGCACATCTATTTTCATCAAATTAGCATATTCCTATAAACATTGCTAAATTGAATAATAATTTTATTTTCCGTTCTTCTCTTCAATTAAACTATTAAGGAAAAAAAAAAGCATTCTACACCTGAAAAGATATTGTATACCAATAACCATATCATTATTATTTTTTTTTTTTAACAATAATTTATCCCGTGCAAATTTCCCGATATCTTTATAAATTAAATAGGCAAATTTATTAAATCCCCATTTTTGCTGAATATCATTAAATTTTTTTTAAGCAATAATCTGTCATGTGCAAATTTTCCCCAATATCATTGTAAGTTAAATAGCAATAACACTAATTTTTAATGAATATCATTAATTTTTTTTTTCAACAATAATTTATCTGGAGCAAATTTTGTTATATCTTTGTAAGTTGAATAGAAAAATCACTAATTTATGCTGAAAATCATTATCTGTTTCACAATAATTTATCTGGAGCAAATTTTGTTATATCTTTGTAAGTTGAATAGAAAAATCATCACTAAATTTATGCTGAAAATCATTATCTGTTTCACAATAATTTATCTGGAGCAAATTTGTTATATCTTTGTAAGTTGAATAGAAAAATCACTAATTTATGCTGAAAATCATTATCTGTTTCACAATAATTTATCTGGAGCAAATTTTGTTATATCTTTGTAAGTTGAATAGAAAAATCACTAATTTATGCTGAAAATCATTATCTGTTTCACAATAATTTATCTGGAGCAAATTTTGTTATATCTTTGTAAGTTGAATAGAAAAATCACTAATTTATGCTGAAAATCATTATCTGTTTCACAATAATTTATCTAGTGTAAGTTTACCGATATCTTTGTAAGTTAAATAGCAAGAAAAAAAAAACAATTTTTACTGAATATCCTTAATTTTTTTTTAATAATAATTTATCTCTTGAAAATTTTGCAATATCTTCTTAAGTCACAATAGGAAAAACACCAATGTAGCAAAAACTGTAAGTGTGTGTTTTAGATTTTTCTATGTTTTTGTCTACATTGAACGTTACATATATATATATATATATATATATGTGTGTGTGTGTGTGTGTATTTGGGGAGCAGGCCTTCATCTATACAAGTTTTGTTAAAACTTATGCCTATTTCCAATTTCACTCTTTTTCGGGTTAATTTTTCCATTCTTCTGAGTTCTGGCTTCCAAGAGTTCGGGACTAGATATGCTTACCGACAATACCATGATTTTGCAGCAAGAATACGACCACACCAGGCTGCAAATTTTGGAGGCTATTTTCATCCTACCAAACCAGCCTACCATTAACAGCCAGGGTGGGGGATTCACTAGAATTTTAAAGCTGTTCGACGGCAATCTGAAGAAAAACCACTCACTGAGAGTGAACGAAGACAGTCCAATACTTTCCCAAGCACAAACGGCTGTAGGAAGGTAACCAGAATCCTGGGGAAACCTCACCCTGCGGATACCTTCCTACAACCTTCCACTGATTATGACTGTTAACCTTGCGTGTTTATTTAGCTATCTTTGTTTTGTTTAGTAACTTACTATAACTATTTAGTAATGTATTTTAAAGATCAGTATCAATGTTAAGTTTTTATTGTTATTTAGTGTGTATAGTTTAATTGAGAAAAATAACCTTGAAAATGGTCGATTTGGACCGAAACATGTTGGTGTACAAAAATAAAAACTATGGAGAACTGATATATCTAGTCCCGAACTCTCGGAAGCCAGAACTCAGAAGAATGGAAAAATTAACCCGAAAAAGAGTGAAATTGGAAATAGGCATAAGTTTTAACAAAACTTGTATATATATATTGATAAAAGTATGGACCGTTGAATAGAAACAAAACTAAAATTTATCGGGACTCGGTGAGTTCTTCAGGTTCAAATTAAACTCTCATTGCCAACGTTTCGGCTTTTATTTAAAACCTTTTTCATAGGCAGAAGTATAAACCATAAAATCATTATATTTAAATCATTATACTTCTGCCTATGAAAAAGGTTTTAAATAAAAGCCGAAACGTTGGCAATGAGAGTTTAATTTGAACCTGAAGAACTGACCGAGTCCCGATAAGTTTTAGTTTTGTATATATATATATATATATATATATATATATATATATATATATATATAAAAGATTTCACATAAACACGTGAAACAACAATCAATGATCAAACCACAATAAGAAATGGGAAAACAAGACTAAGATCTTGTTTTCCCATTTTCTTATTGTGGTTTGATCATTGATATATATATATATATATATATATATCATGCTGTTCTTTTCTTGACCACTCTATATTTAAAATTTTGATATTTTTTTAGGGTTTTTGGTCTATATATTCATAAATACTTTTTTGCCAACGTTTGGACATATATTTATGTCCTTTTCAGGCCTTGATACATTGATACATTCATCACAATTATTGCAACTAAATTAGGTCCATCTTTTGCTATTACATACAATAATAATAACCTATAGGATAAAGACATATTTTGTTTTGTAGCCCTGATGATGATATATAAATAAATCGAAACGTTGGCACAATCAGTAGTTTTAATTTCAAACAATCCTCAAAAAAAAAATTATCC
The DNA here is from genome assembly GCA_026182355.1 of Hermatobates lingyangjiaoensis. Classification (NCBI taxonomy): domain Eukaryota; kingdom Metazoa; phylum Arthropoda; class Insecta; order Hemiptera; family Hermatobatidae; genus Hermatobates; species Hermatobates lingyangjiaoensis. The sequence continues at coordinate 124,687 of JAPFBL010000511.1, forward strand.
AAATATTGTGTTAAATGAAAAGGTCAAAAAGAATTTGAGAATATTTAATATATATAAATATACATACTCATATATGTATGTACACATCCGGTTTACTCTATATTGTGTAAGCAAACAAAACGGTGTATTAATAATTATTTAAAAAAATATCAAATTTTAAAAAACCTTCATAATAAAAATAATGATTACTTAAAAATATCCCATATTTTCTCAAACGAGATCTGGGTTTGTTTAAAATAATCGAAACGGAAAAAAAATAAAATTAAAAATATAATATTTACTTCGTTAGTATAAACAAGCTGATTATTATAAGATTAAATATAAATTATATAAAGGTAAATAAATTTGTCCTAAATATGAATTATTACCTAAATAAATAAATATATCAGTTGGGTTTTTGACTCTGACGAAGACCGCTTGTTACGGTTGAAAGATCTTAGTCTTGCTTTCCCATTTTCTTATTGTGGTTTGATCATTAAAATAAATATACATGTATTTTGGAAAAAAGGTTCATGTTTGGAATATGAATGTCGAAAAATAATTTTTAAAATTTAATATATATATCATAAACCTGTACTGGAGTTATCATATACATAGTATTATCAATGATTAAACCACAATATGAAATGGGAAAACAAGGTTCTATGTTCCTGTTTGTTGGAATCACGAACATTTTTTTCTATTGAAGTCTAATTGAGGGGTTTCTTTCTTTGATGTATAAAACCTCGAAAATATGCAGTTTATCAATATTTTCCTCTCGTTGGATAATACTAGTACCTTGTACAACTATTTCTCTGGTTAACTGTATATTGTGCTTTTCCTGGGCATGTGTCTTTGGTGCGCCAGCAGCCAAATGAAGGTTAAATCTCCTGAAGATCTTTGTTGTAGTCAACCAATTGTTCATTTACACCAATATATACATATACACTTTAACACATAGAAAAGAACACAGAAAGACACTACAGAACTCACTTCGATATTTCGACATCCGTCGTCATCGGGAAGAAGTGCGAAGTACTCGCGTTGAGAAGAAAACTGCTACTCATATATACATATATATATATATATCAATGATCAAACCACAATAAGAAATGGGAAAACAAGACTGAGATCTTTCAACCGTAACAAGCGGTCTTCTTCAGAGTCAAAAACCCAACTGTTTTCAGTTGGGTTTTTGACTCTGACGAAGACCGCTTGTTACGGTTGAAAGATCTTAGTCTTGTTTTCCCATTTCTTATTGTGGTTTGATCATTGATTGTTGTTTCACGTGTTTATGTGAAATCTTTATATATATATATATATATATATATATATATAATATATACATATATATATATATATATTTGTAAATTTAGGGAGCAATCCTTCTTTTATGCATGTTTTGTTGAACGACCTTTATACTGTGGCATGAATCAATTTCATAGTCGATCTTTCAAGTTCAACAAAACATATATATATAATTAGAATTTGTTATAGTCGACCCTATGTACTTTAAGGGCAGGTACATTGTTTCGATTAAAGTTTCTCTGTGTACATTGAACTGTATTTTAGATAATTACATTGAACTATAATATGTAGATTGGATTGTAGGTTTCAAAAAAAAATTATTGGACTATATTTTTAAGGAATATAGTTGAACAAAATTACAACTATATATAGATAACTAAACATTATTATCTATCTTGTACCACAAACATGGAGAAAATGCATTAAAGAAATTGAGAGACTCAGTAGTGAAAAGTGAGTCTCTTGAAAACTTGAGTAATTGAGAGAAAAGTGGTGAAATTGAATTTCTTTTCTTATTCAGATATATATATACCCTGCTGGAACCTGCTCTTTGTTTTCCTCTCACCCGCTGTATCGTTTGTTTTATATCTGTTAAAATTGTTATGTTTAATTTTAAAGATTACTTTTCAGTTAATTATATTAACATTCATTAATTAAATAATAGTGTAACCTGAAGATGACCAATGTGTGGTCGAAAGCTTGTTTCCACCCAGTGTTTCATTAAAGTTGTTTGATATTGGTTTTCTCAATGTCTCTGGCCCAGCATATATGGAAGTTGCCTCAGCATCACCGAATGATAGTGAGAAAAATCGAGGCCATCAGCAAAAAGGTCGTCAATGCAGAAGCTGCTGCATACTTTAATTCCATTTGTCTTCAAGAAGATTTGCTGCCTACTTATACTATATATATATATATATATATATATATATATATATATATATGATTCGATGCGATGTTGACCAATGGGAGTAGAGTTACAGGTCCAAGCGTAAGGTCCCAGTTGCCCGCTGCTCAGCAAAAAGCCTTTGCGTTCTGCCAATAGGTATAGAGGTTGCACAGTCCCTCTGTGTTAAATGATGTTAGGCAGAAAACATTAGCCTCACTTTACAGTGAACTCCTGTTCCCTTTTTATTTTTGATTTTTGTGGTGGTTGGGTGTTGCTGTTGTTTACTATTTTCTGTTACGGATATTGCTGGATATTTAAATGATACTCTCGGTTGTTTACTGCAAAAAGCCGCCTTCATCTTCATGCCAACAGAGGTAGAGGTTGCACAGTCCCTCTTGATTATTAAGAGATGTTGACACTGGAATCCAACTTCTTCTCGTAGAAACATCTTCAAGTTGTAGGTTTTGTATATTGTTCTCTTCGGTTTCTTATGTTCATGTTTTTTCTTCAGTTGAATGTTATTGCTGCTATTGATGGATGGCTGGTAGGTGATGAGAAGTTCTGCACTGTTGACCTGGTGGTGGTATTTGCGACATGTTTCAACCATTCTCTGGTTATCTTCAGGCAAGGAAATGGCCCAGACGTTGGTCCTTATATACAGTTTTCTATGGGTTGTCCGGGGAAAGGAATATGATTCGATGCGATGTTGACCAATGGGAGTAGAGTTACAGGTCCAAGCGTAAGGTCCCAGTTGCCCGCTGCTCAGCAAAAAGCCTTTGCGTTCTGCCAATAGGTATAGAGGTTGCACAGTCCCTCTGTGTTAAATGATGTTTGGCAGAAAACATTAGCCTCACTTTACAGTGAACTCCTGTTCCCTTTTTATTTTTGATTTTTGTGGTGGTTGGGTGTTGCTGTTGTTTACTATTTTCTGTTACGGATATTGCTGGATATTTAAATGATACTCTCGGTTGTTTACTGCGAAAAGCCGCCTTCATCTTCATGCCAACAGAGGTAGAGGTTGCACAGTCCCTCTTGATTATTAAGAGATGTTGACACTGGAATCCAACTTCTTCTCGTAGAAACATCTTCAAGTTGTAGGTTTTGTATATTGTTCTCTTCGGTTTCTTATGTTCATGTTTTTTCTTCAGTTGAATGTTATTGCTGCTTGTTTCTACGAGAAGAAGTTGGATTCCAGTGTCAACATCTCTTAATAATCAAGAGGGACTGTGCAACCTCTACCTCTGTTGGCATGAAGATGAAGGCGGCTTTTCGCAGTAAACAACCGAGAGTATCATTTAAATATCCAGCAATATCCGTAACAGAAAATAGTAAACAACAGCAACACCCAACCACCACAAAAATCAAAAATAAAAAGGGAACAGGAGTTCACTGTAAAGTGAGGCTAATGTTTTCTGCCAAACATCATTTAACACAGAGGGACTGTGCAACCTCTATACCTATTGGCAGAACGCAAAGGCTTTTTGCTGAGCAGCGGGCAACTGGGACCTTACGCTTGGACCTGTAACTCTACTCCCATTGGTCAACATCGCATCGAATCATATTCCTTTCCCCGGACAACCCATAGAAAACTGTATATAAGGACCAACGTCTGGGCCATTTCCTTGCCTGAAGATAACCAGAGAATGGTTGAAACATGTCGCAAATACCACCACCAGGTCAACAGTGCAGAACTTCTCATCACCTACCAGCCATCCATCAATAGCAGCAATAACATTCAACTGAAGAAAAAACATGAACATAAGAAACCGAAGAGAACAATATACAAAACCTACAACTTGAAGATGTTTCTACGAGAAGAAGTTGGATTCCAGTGTCAACATCTCTTAATAATCAAGAGGGACTGTGCAACCTCTACCTCTGTTGGCATGAAGATGAAGGCGGCTTTTTGCAGTAAACAACCGAGAGTATCATTTAAATATCCAGCAATATCCGTAACAGAAAATAGTAAACAACAGCAACACCCAACCACCACAAAAATCAAAAATAAAAAGGGAACAGGAGTTCACTGTAAAGTGAGGCTAATGTTTTCTGCCTAACATCATTTAACACAGAGGGACTGTGCAACCTCTATACCTATTGGCAGAACGCAAAGGCTTTTTGCTGAGCAGCGGGCAACTGGGACCTTACGCTTGGACCTGTAACTCTACTCCCATTGGTCAACATCGCATCGAATCATATTCCTTTCCCCGGACAACCCATAGAAAACTGTATATAAGGACCAACGTCTGGGCCATTTCCTTGCCTGAAGATAACCAGAGAATGGTTGAAACATGTCGCAAATACCACCACCAGGTCAACAGTGCAGAACTTCTCATCACCTACCAGCCACCCATCAATAGCAGCAATAACATTCAACTGAAGAAAAAACATGAACATAAGAAACCGAAGAGAACAATATACAAAACCTACAACTTGAAGATGTTTCTACGAGAAGAAGTTGGATTCCAGTGTCAACATCTCTTAATAATCAAGAGGGACTGTGCAACCTCTACCTCTGTTGGCATGAAGATGAAGGCGGCTTTTCGCAGTAAACAACCGAGAGTATCATTTAAATATCCAGCAATATCCGTAACAGAAAATAGTAAACAACAGCAACACCCAACCACCACAAAAATCAAAAATAAAAAGGGAACAGGAGTTCACTGTAAAGTGAAGGCTAATGTTTTCTGCCAAACATCATTTAACACAGAGGGACTGTGCAACCTCTATACCTATTGGCAGAACGCAAAGGCTTTTTGCTGAGCAGCGGGCAACTGGGACCTTACGCTTGGACCTGTAACTCTACTCCCATTGGTCAACATCGCATCGAATCATATTCCTTTCCCCGGACAACCCATAGAAAACTGTATATAAGGACCAACGTCTGGGCCATTTCCTTGCCTGAAGATAACCAGAGAATGGTTGAAACATGTCGCAAATACCACCACCAGGTCAACAGTGCAGAACTTCTCATCACCTACCAGCCACCCATCAATAGCAGCAATAACATTCAACTGAAGAAAAAACATGAACATAAGAAACCGAAGAGAACAATATACAAAACCTACAACTTGAAGATGTTTCTACGAGAAGAAGTTGGATTCCAGTGTCAACATCTCTTAATAATCAAGAGGGACTGTGCAACCTCTACCTCTGTTGGCATGAAGATGAAGGCGGCTTTTCGCAGTAAACAACCGAGAGTATCATTTAAATATCCAGCAATATCCGTAACAGAAAATAGTAAACAACAGCAACACCCAACCACCACAAAAATCAAAAATAAAAAGGGAACAGGAGTTCACTGTAAAGTGAGGCTAATGTTTTCTGCCAAACATCATTTAACACAGAGGGACTGTGCAACCTCTATACCTATTGGCAGAACGCAAAGGCTTTTTGCTGAGCAGCGGGCAACTGGGACCTTACGCTTGGACCTGTAACTCTACTCCCATTGGTCAACATCGCATCGAATCATATTCCTTTCCCCGGACAACCCATAGAAAACTGTATATAAGGACCAACGTCTGGGCCATTTCCTTGCCTGAAGATAACCAGAGAATGGTTGAAACATGTCGCAAATACCACCACCAGGTCAACAGTGCAGAACTTCTCATCACCTACCAGCCATCCATCAATAGCAGCAATAACATTCAACTGAAGAAAAAACATGAACATAAGAAACCGAAGAGAACAATATACAAAACCTACAACTTGAAGATGTTTCTACGAGAAGAAGTTGGATTCCAGTGTCAACATCTCTTAATAATCAAGAGGGACTGTGCAACCTCTACCTCTGTTGGCATGAAGATGAAGGCGGCTTTTTGCAGTAAACAACCGAGAGTATCATTTAAATATCCAGCAATATCCGTAACAGAAAATAGTAAACAACAGCAACACCCAACCACCACAAAAATCAAAAATAAAAAGGGAACAGGAGTTCACTGTAAAGTGAGGCTAATGTTTTCTGCCTAACATCATTTAACACAGAGGGACTGTGCAACCTCTATACCTATTGGCAGAACGCAAAGGCTTTTTGCTGAGCAGCGGGCAACTGGGACCTTACGCTTGGACCTGTAACTCTACTCCCATTGGTCAACATCGCATCGAATCATATTCCTTTCCCCGGACAACCCATAGAAAACTGTATATAAGGACCAACGTCTGGGCCATTTCCTTGCCTGAAGATAACCAGAGAATGGTTGAAACATGTCGCAAATACCACCACCAGGTCAACAGTGCAGAACTTCTCATCACCTACCAGCCACCCATCAATAGCAGCAATAACATTCAACTGAAGAAAAAACATGAACATAAGAAACCGAAGAGAACAATATACAAAACCTACAACTTGAAGATGTTTCTACGAGAAGAAGTTGGATTCCAGTGTCAACATCTCTTAATAATCAAGAGGGACTGTGCAACCTCTACCTCTGTTGGCATGAAGATGAAGGCGGCTTTTCGCAGTAAACAACCGAGAGTATCATTTAAATATCCAGCAATATCCGTAACAGAAAATAGTAAACAACAGCAACACCCAACCACCACAAAAATCAAAAATAAAAAGGGAACAGGAGTTCACTGTAAAGTGAGGCTAATGTTTTCTGCCAAACATCATTTAACACAGAGGGACTGTGCAACCTCTATACCTATTGGCAGAACGCAAAGGCTTTTTGCTGAGCAGCGGGCAACTGGGACCTTACGCTTGGACCTGTAACTCTACTCCCATTGGTCAACATCGCATCGAATCATATTCCTTTCCCGGACAACCCATAGAAAACTGTATATAAGGACCAACGTCTGGGCCATTTCCTTGCCTGAAGATAACCAGAGAATGGTTGAAACATGTCGCAAATACCACCACCAGGTCAACAGTGCAGAACTTCTCATCACCTACCAGCCACCCATCAATAGCAGCAATAACATTCAACTGAAAAAAAACATGAACATAAGAAACCGAAGAGAACAATATACAAAACCTACAACTTGAAGATGTTTCTACGAGAAGAAGTTGGATTCCAGTGTCAACATCTCTTAATAATCAAGAGGGACTGTGCAACTCTACCTCTGTTGGCATGAAGATGAAGGCGGCTTTTCGCAGTAAACAACCGAGAGTATCATTTAAATATCCAGCAATATCCGTAACAGAAAATAGTAAACAACAGCAACACCCAACCACCACAAAAATCAAAAATAAAAAGGGAACAGGAGTTCACTGTAAAGTGAGGCTAATGTTTTCTGCCAAACATCATTTAACACAGAGGGACTGTGCAACCTCTATACCTATTGGCAGAACGCAAAGGCTTTTTGCTGAGCAGCGGGCAACTGGGACCTTACGCTTGGACCTGTAACTCTACTCCCATTGGTCAACATCGCATCGAATCATATTCCTTTCCCCGGACAACCCATAGAAAACTATATATATATATGTATATATACACTTATTCGTTGAAAATACGATCCAAAACGGACAAATATAGTTCAATATAGACAAAGAAACAATATAGTTTCTTTGTCTATATTGAACTATATATAAAAAGATTTCACATAAACACGTGAAACAACAATCAATTATCAAACCACAATAAGAAATGGGAAAACAAGACTAAGATCTTTCAACCGTAACAAGCGGTCTTCGTCAGAGTCAAAAACCCAACTGACGAACTGACGGGTTTTTGACTCTGACGAAGACCGCTTGTTACGGTTGAAAGATCTTAGTCTTGTTTTCCCATTTCTTATTGTGGTTTGATCATTGATTGAACTATATATATACATTTTCAGCCCTAATGCGTCAAAAATACACAATATATATTATATATATATATAAATATATATATATATATATATATATATAAAATGGAAAAAAAACGAACAGTAGTTATTTCATTTCAAAAATGTAACTATTAATAATATTTTAAAAAATTATATTATTTTTAAACTTAAAAAAAAGTACCCTTTTCTGGTGAAAAATGTATTCTTAATTTGTTAATTTCATATACTATTAAAATTTATATATTTAATGTTAATCTAGTTGCAATAATGTTCGCTTACCACTATGTTATATTTGGATTTAAATTTAATTTTTTTTTTTGAGACCTAAAAATTTTTATATTTATAATGATTTTTTTTGCATAAATAAATTTCATATTAATTCCAATGATATAATGATTCTTAAAAAAATAAATAAACCAGATTTTTGTGGTTTGGTGTCCAACTTTTTTTTTAACAATATTTTTTTCTCTTTTATTATAAAAAAAAAATTAAGGATTGAAATATTTAAATTTATATTTCTAGAGAATTGACTGACTAATTTCATATACATTTTTCTCTGAGTATGACTAACCGGTTTTTGAAAAAGTATTCATTATCAAGAACATTATATATGTGTTTTAACTACTCTGTTCCCCATTTTATAAATTGTAAGTCAGTGTTACCAGTTATTATTATTCTTTTTTTGTTTTTAATTTGTATAATGTCTGGTAAAATTTTTTTTATATGCTTTTAGATTTTTTTTGCAGTTTATCCATGATTATTAACTCATTAAAAAACATTAAAAAAGTACAAAGTTTCAAACTAATTGGTAACACTGGTAAATGGCTGTTTTGATATAATCAAACGGGTTCTCAAGTAAGTGCATTACAAACCAGGCTTATAGATGATTGCATGATAGTTTTTTACAATTATACTAAGAATTTTTTTTAATGCTTTTTCTTAGTGAATTGGCTATTAGGTTTACTCTTTCCCTTTATTTGATAATAACACCATAAGAATAAAAAAAAGGCAAATATTGATAACACAAAACAAACAAAAATTATGAAATCAACAATAAAAATAACCTATTTTTTATTTTTATTATTTGAGGGTGACTATAGCACTGCTTCTTAAAAAAAAAACTATTGTACTTCCTCTCTTCTGTACTAAAGTACCCCAGCAGTTAGCTTCAACGCCTCCAAGAAGCTCAGCACTTTTGCTGGTTCCAGCGTAAAAGTTTTTCTATGGTTTTGTTGAGTGTCCTAAAGCACCTGCCTCTCTGCAGTAAAGTTGCCTTAGAGTTAGTCAGCAGGTGCAACGGTGTTTCTTCCTCTTTGCAGAATCTGCACAAACCATCATTGATAATGTCTATTTAGGCTCCCTAAGTTTTGGGAGAAAGTATTTCCTTTCTCCTTCTTCGGGATGGTCTTCTTCGGGTCTTCAGATGCACTTGTGGGAGGTTCCCACTAGTTAGTACATTGGGACCCTCTGCACTTCCAGAGGATGGTGTCCAGACTTCCTTCTCCTTATAGTGGAAAATCCCTGAAGCTCTATCGGTAGTATTTTGTCCTCTCCGGCAGAGCACCGCTTACCGGTGTAAGACTATTTACTCAAGGAGGTCGCCTGGTGCCCTTGAGGCTCCGTTCATAATACAGAAATTCCTGTATCATCCATCATTCGGCACGGATCGCATAACATCTTAGATTGGGGCTGAGATAAAAGGAGGGGATTTGTGGATTAGGAAGTATATGAAACGAAGGTGGTCAGGCCCAACCCCTGATCACATTCTCCTCCTCTTTCGTTTGTCGCTGTTAACAGGTTAACATGTTAACAGGGTAGCCTCGTGAAGTCCGAAAGTCGGAGTTGAGTGTTAGATGCTATTAGAGGCGCATAATCACTCTATTACTACCCCAAAATAGCCTAAATCAACATATATAATTCTTATAACTTGGCCATGTTATCGTGTCAAATAGGTTAGTTTAGGTTGCAGTAACCATCCGGTGACAGAACACAAATAGTGTTTTAGTTGATTCTGTGATATCATACAATGATCATTCTACATTTAGGGCACCAAATTTTGAGCTATGAATTTTAGTATTGACATTTGAACCCATTTTTTTAAATAAATTTGCAGTTTTACCGCTTGAAATCTTGAAAAGCTGATAGTTTACATCTTTTTATATCTTACTCTGTAAATTTATAAACAATGAAAATATTAATGGTCAATTTCCTTGCGTTGTTACGTAAAAAAAATGTGCGTATGTATAAATAATTTCGTTTTATAATTTACGTAAATTCAACTGAATTTATGTAATTCAAAGACAATATTGGGGAATATAGATTACTTTATATCTAAATATCAAATATCAACAAAATAATTAGGTTGGACAAACTGGATTCCAACCAGTTGGCCACCCTTACTCTTCCAATCTCATTTCACTAAGTATCTAAATATCAACAAAATAATTAGGTTGGACAACCTGGATTATTTCCCCATTTTTTTCATTATTCCTTCGCCTAATTTTATTATTTTCCCGTTTTTATGTACGGGGATTAACTGTCTTACATTTTTATACGAAAACTAGTCATAAACCTCACTTTTTGTCCTTTCAGGAGACAAATAATAAATAATTCTCAACTTACTGTTTATGATAAAATCACCTTTGCTAACAGCGTTATAATATTTAAATTTATTAATACTATCATAACAATTTATAAAATACTATGTTAAATTAAAATAGAAACAAATAAGAAATTATTTAATGTTTATTTAAAGTAGCATTGATTCAATTTGAAATCCAAGAGAATTTTAATTACTTGAATAATTAATTGGGTAATACCAACATTAAAATATTATTTTTCTCTTCCTATACATTCAACCAATTACAAACAACATGACAGTAAATTATTTCCCAGAGTACAATAAAGATAATTACAGAATATTAGTAAATCTACGTGCCCAATCAGTATACTTAAATGTAATATTTAGAAAATAATTTTATGTCATAAATGATGTTATCTCATTGGCAATAAATAGTTTTTAAAAATCATTATTCTTTTAATAATATAAATAATAAAGCAAATTTTAAAAAAATCACAGTAACAAATATATTTTTTTATTTTATTTAATTAAATACAATGGCATAAAATGTTCGCGATTTTTTTATTGTAAATAAATATCTCAGATTTACATTACAGTAAAATAAATTACATATAGATTATAGATCACTCAATAATCCACAAACTCATTGTAGATCATTTATGGGAATTAATCTATTCTTTGAAGATCTGTAGTATGTGTATGAAGAAGTTTAGGGGTGCTAAAACTACTACGAGAATTAACTATAAAATCTGATGTTCTTTTTTTTTAACAAATATTTTTTGTTAATTAATTATTTTACGCATTAACAAATTGAACAGTCAGCGACTGTTGTTCTTTAATCGTCGCTTTCAAATTTCGCTTGGTGTACCTATCTCAACTCTCCTGATGATGGTTCAACGGAAAATTATAGACTGTAAGTGTGTTCGTATCTTTATTCTGTATGAATAATTTAATGTGAAACGTTTATTGTTCTTCGTGGATCATTTTCTTGTTTGCAATATATATATATATATATATATATATATATATATATATATATATATATATATATGATCAAACCACAATAAGCAAATGGGAAAACAAGACTAAGATCTTTCAAACTTAACAAGCGGTCTTCGTCAGAGTCAAAAACCCAACTGAAATAACAATCAATGATCAAACCACAATAAAAAATGGAAAAACAAGACTAAAATCTTTCAACCGTAACAAGCGGTCTTCGTCAGAGTCAAAAACCCAACTCAACCCCACAAAAACCAGTTGGGTTTTTGACTCTGACGAAGACTGCTTGTTACGGTTGAAAGATCTTAGTCTTGTTTTCCCATTTCTTATTGTGGTTTGATCATATATATATATATATATATATATATATATATATATATATATATATATATCACTCAAAATTCGAAAAAATCTATTCAAACTGGACGCAAACAGCTCAAAAACGAAGAAAAGCAACACACAGAAAAAGAGACACACTTACAAACTCAAATTTAGAACCCGGTTGCCGGGACGGTTTTCTGCTGTTGTGTTTCCGGCGTGCGTGGTCGCCCATTCTATTTTCAGCTGTTATATATATATATATATATATCAATGATCAAACCACAATAAGAATTGGGAAAACAAGACTAAGATCTTTCAACCGTAACAAGCGGTCTTCGTCAGAGTCAAAAACCCAACTCTTAGATCTTAGTCTTGTTTTCCCATTTATTATTGTGGTTTGGATTTTACACTAACAGGTTTCGGTTGCATTCAGCCATCTTCAAATTATATATATTTTTTTATATCAACTGGTATTTAAACTAAATTGTGACAAAAATTACACTACAATCAAAAATATTTTATATATATAAAATGATAAACGAAAAACGGTCAGGCAGGACAGATTACACTTAAAATGAACTGTGACACATAGACAGAAACATAATATTTCGACCGTAATGACGGTCGTCCTCAAAAGGCGGTCAAAATATTGAAAAGTGAGTATTTGTTATGTTTCTGTCTATATGTCACGGTTTATTTTAAGTATATATATATATATATATATATACAAATTAGTAATCTATGTAAGTGAATTCGATGCTCCTGTGAATGGTGATGACCAATCGGCTGAGGAGCCATAAGAGGCCGGGTGACTGGTTGGGCTCTCTAGTATAGTCAACCAATGCATGCGGTGTTTAATGCTTCTTCTATCAATGTCTCCGAATAAATCAAGAAGAACGTCTCCATGCGAATATATATTTATATATATATATAGTTGAAATTTGCAGCTGCTTCTGCATTCACTAGCTTTGCGCTGGTGTCCTCAATCTTTCGAGGAGTTCTTCTTTCTTCTGGCTGCATTTACTCTATCATCTGTTCTAGAGACAATCATTGATATTTGAAATATTTTCGGACCTTTCCACTATAGAAACGTTGGTCATCATCAGGTATAGCATACCTTGTAGTCGACAGCTTAAATAGATATCTCAATAAATCTTGCTACTGATTGTTTATTTTCCGAGCTTTTGACTATAGTGACGTTAGTTTTAATGATGTTTTGAATATCAAAGATATCTCCAGGAATACTGGCTATGGCAACTGCAGCCAATAGAAAGAAAAACTGCCTGAAAGATTGAGGCCATCAGTGCAATGTTAGTGATTGGAGAAGCTGCTGCAAATTTCAGCAACATATGTTTAACAGAAGGCATGCTGCCAACGTATATATTATATATAATTAATGGGTTAGTTCCACTGAGGTTAGTAATATTAGAATTAGTAATAATACAATCCGTCATATGTCGTAAAGTTTCAGAAAAGCTCGACCGGTTTCGGGTCATTCACAGTCAGTTAGGTGCTCTTGAAGATGGGATCCAGACGGACCCGAAACCGGTTGATCTTTTCTGAGATTTTACGACGTATGACGGATTGTTTTATTACTAATTGTAGTATATATTATATATGCTTTAAATTACTCAAACTTGTGTTTCTTCCTTCGAGGTAGAAATCTGATTCACTTCAACCTCTCTTCTAATATTCTTTTGATGACGTACAACAGTTCAAAATATTGAATTTAGTAAGTGTGTATTTTATATTTTTTCTTTGTAGTTCTTTTTAGGTATTTTAAAGTTTTATAGTCCATGTATACATTTTTTTCAGCTTAGTATATATATATATATATATATATATATATATATATATGTCCACTGACATCGGCCAGTGGACGCATTTACGTCTGCGTTCCTTCATTCTTTCTCCTTTTATTTTCGTTCTTTCTATTCTCCTGAAGACGCAAGACGCCGAAATTATCGAGATTCGTGAGTGTTCGTCCTTTTTCTTGTGTTCTCTAGTTGTAACTTTAATTATATATATACATATATATCATTAAATAACTTGCCTACTTTAAGTCTTATATGTTTTTACATTCCTTCTCGAGTTTTCTGATATAATTTCTCCATCTTTCATGTACACATAAATCCAACTCAGTCTACATTGACTATTATCAAGGAATTCTTCTTACATATATTATTACAATTCTTTATACAATGCTTATATACAATAACAATAAATTAATTCACTTCATTTAAAGATAATAATACTTTTAAAATTTACAATCTACATTAATAAACTACATTAACAGGTTTGATCCCAAATACAACATATGGAATTTATATAACATTACTTAAATCACTATATATTTATTATGTATTTTTCACATAATGTAACTTTAAAATTCTTGAAAAACAATTGACATGATCGTTAAGGTTCGCCTTCTTTTCCTTTATACTTGACGATTCAATTATATACTGCCTCGTATGGTTATTTTCTCAATATAATTCTTCTACGACGACAACACTTTCACGTAGACTTACGATTCAACTTGCAGCCGGAGCACCAAAAGAACATACAATGAAAATACATAAAAGCAAGCTAAATAGAAAAACACTGGAAGATAACTTTGAAGTATTATAATGAGAAAATAATTGAATGTTAATTGCGTGTAATTGAATTGTTAGGTATAAAGAAGAAGAAGGCGAAACTTAACGATCATGCCAATTTTTTGCTATATATATATATAAAAAGATTTCACATAAACACGTGAAACAACAATCAATGATCAAACCACAATAAGAAATGGGAAAACAAGACTAAGATCTTTCAACCGTAACAAGCGGTCTTCGTCAGAGTCAAAAACCCAACTCAGTTGTTACGGTTACGGTTGTTACGCTTGTTACGGTTGAAAGATCTTAGTCTTGTTTTCCCATTTCTTATTGTGGTTTGATCATGGATATATATATATATATATATATATATATGATCAAACCACAATAAGACTAAGGGAAAACAAGACTAAGATCTTTCAACCGTAACAAGCGGCCTTCGTCAGAGTCGCTTGTTACGGTTTCTGACGAAGACCGCTTGTTACGGTTGAAAGATATTAGTTTTGTTTTCCCTTTTCTTATTGTGGTTTGATCATTGATTGTTATTTCACGTGTTTATGTGAAACCTTTATATATATATATATATATATATATATATATATATATAATGCTAACCGTCGCTTTGCAACTGCGCTATCTCTTCTCTCCTGATGACGATAAAACTGAAAATTAGAGTAGGCAAGTGTGTTATATTTTCTGCGTAACTATATTTTCCTCTGAAACGTATGTTGTCCTTACTGAATTGTTTTCTTGATTATTTTATATAAATATATATTTTTAGGTAAATATAAATAATAAATATATAGGTAAATATAAATGTATATTTAGAGAACACACCTATAAATATATAAATATATATTTATAGGTGCGTTCTCTAATCGGGGTTTGGTCAATTTTCCAGGACAAAAAATCAAACTTTCGTTGCCAACGTTTGGGTTTTATTTAAAACCTTTTTTCATAGGCAGAAGTAAGAAATTTTTAACTAAGAAAATGAAATTTACAATATTTAAAGGAACAACAATGTTAACCGGACAAAACCTTCGACTAGACTTACTTCTTACTTCTGCCTTTGAAAAAGGTCTTAAATAAAACCGAAACGTTGGCAACGAGAGTTTGATTTTTTATCCTGAAAAATTGACCGAACCCCGATTAGAGAACACACCTATTTTATCAAACGGTGGATATATTATTGAATCTGTTATATATATATTTATATATAAAAAGATTTCACATAAACACGTGAAATAACAATCAATGATCAAACCACAAAAAGAAATGGGAAAACAAGATTAAGATCTTTCAACCGTAACAAGCGGTCTTCGTCAGAGTCAAAAACCCAACAGCGGTCTTCGTTAGAGTCAAAAACCCAACAGTTGGGTTTTTGACTCTGACGAAGACTGCTTGTTACGGTTGAAAGATCTTAGTCTTGTTTTCCCATTTATTTTTGTGGTTTGATCATATATATTTAAAACTTATTTATAATTATTAGAAGAATATTTTCAAAATATGGTAATAAGTTTGACAGTTTTAATCCTTGAGTCAGGCGATGCATCTTTTTTATAAACAACAGAAATATTTTATAAATTTAAATATTATAATTTTTTTATTAAATTATTATATTTGTAACAATTGTTACTGTTAAATAAAAGTGAATATGTAACATGACTTGCATAAGTAAACTGATATGTTTGAAGCATAAACAAGTTGTTTTATACCTGTACAGGACTCTGTACCCTCTGACTGTCAGAGGTTTTTGACTCTGACGAAGACCGCTTGTTACTGTTGAAAGATCTTAGTCTTGTTTTCCCATTTCTTTTCGTGGATTGATCATATATATTTATATAAAACTTATGTATAATTATTAGAAGAATATTTTCAAAATATGGTAATAAGTAAGACAGTTTTAATCCTTGAGTCAGGCGATGCATCTTTTTTATAAACAACAGAAATATTTTATAAATTTAAATATTATAATTTTTTTATTAAATCATTATATTTGTAACAGTTGTTACTGTTAAATAAAAGTGAATATGTAACATGACTTGCATAAGTAAACTGATATGTTTGAAGCATAAACAAGTTGTTTTATACCTGTACAGGACTCTGTACCCTCTGACTGTCAGAGGTTTTTGACTCTGACGAAGACCGCTTGTTACTGTTGAAAGATCTTATTCTTGTTTTCCCATTTCTTTTTGTGGATTGATCATATATATTTATATAAAACTTATGTATAATTATTAGAAGAATATTTTCAAAATATGGTAATAAGTAAGACAGTTTTAATCCTTGAGTCAGGCGATGCATCTTTTTTATAAACAACAGAAATATTTTATAAATTTAAATATTATAATTTTTTTTATTAAATTATTATATTTGTAACAATTGTTACTGTTAAATAATTTAACATGACTTGCATAAGTAAATTGATATGTTTGAAGCATAAACAAGTTGGTTTATACCTGTACAGGACTCTGTACCCTCTGACTGTCAGAGGTTTTTGACTCTGACGAAGACCGCTTGTTACTGTTGAAAGATCTTAGTCTTGTTTTCCCATTTCTTTTTGTGGATTGATCATATATATTTATATAAAACTTATGTATAATTATTAGAAGAATATTTTCAAAATATGGTAATAAGTAAGACAGTTTTAATCCTTGAGTCAGGCGATGCATCTTTTTTATAAACAACAGAAATATTTTATAAATTTAAATATTATAATTTTTTTATTAAATTATTATATTTGTAACAATTGTTACTGTTAAATAATTTAACATGACTTGCATAAGTAAATTGATATGTTTGAAGCATAAACAAGTCGGTTTATGCCTGTACAGGAAACAACAATTAATATTCCCCCCACTGTTTTAATTAAGAAAACCAGGATGACTGTGGCTTTATATGTCTAGTATTTCAGCTTTAAAATATACCTATGCCCTGTAACAATCAAATTAAAAGTTACTCCTCTAGAAAGTAATTTAGTGCTTTTGTTATTCTAATTAGTCCGAGAAAAGTAAAATATTAATACCTTACCAGGTGGAATACTTCATGCATTATCTGGTAAACTATGTCGCATTACTTACAATGACATTAGAGATTTTTTATATTTAGTTGACTATGTTGCAAGTCATTTCCTTTAAACTGAAGCATAATAATCTAAAGATAATAATAAATATGTTGAATTGTTAATAATACAATTAATGTATATTATAATTAATTATATCCAAACAATTTTAGCAGTAAAACCATTAAATGGATATAATATAAGGAAGTAGGTATACAATGTATGATTTATGATAGTAAATAATAGAAACATATATATGAAGTGGCAGGTATATTACCAGGTACAGTACCTGGTAAACCTAATATCTGGTAATCATGCATTATCTGGTAACCTATGTCGCATTACTTACAATGACATTAGAGATTTTTTATATTTAGTTGACTATGTTGCAAGTCATTTCCTTTAAACTGAAGCATATTAATCTAAAGATAATAATAAATATGTTGAATTGTTAATAATACAATTAATGTATATTATAATTAATTATATCCAAACAATTTTAGCAGTAAAACAATTAAATGGATATAATATAAGGAAGTAGGTATACAATGTATGATTTATGATAGTAAATAATAGAAACATATATATGAAGTAGCAGGTATATTACCAGGTACAGTACCTGGTAAACCTAATATCTGGTAATCATGCATTATCTGGTAACCTATGTCGCATTACTTACAATGACATTAGAGATTTTTTATATTTAGTTGACTATGTTGCAAGTCATTTCCTTTAAACTGAAGCATATTAATCTAAAGATAATAATAAATATGTTGAATTGTTAATAATACAATTAATGTATATTATAATTAATTATATCCAAACAATTTTAGCAGTAAAACAATTAAATGGTTATAATATAAGAAAGTAGGTATACAATGTATGATTTATGATAGTAAATAATAGAAACATATATATGAAGTAGCAGGTATATTACCAGGTACAGTACCTGGTAAACCTAATATCTGGTAATCATGCATTATCTGGTAACCTATGTCGCATTACTTACAATGACATTAGAGATTTTTTATATTTAGTTGACTATGTTGCAAGTCATTTCCTTTAAACTGAAGCATATTAATCTAAAGATAATAATAAATATGTTGAATTGTTAATAATACAATTAATGTATATTATAATTAATTATATCCAAACAATTTTAGCAGTAAAACAATTAAATGGTTATAATATAAGGAAAGTAGGTATACAATGTATGATTTATGATAGTAAATAATAGAAACATATATATGAAGTAGCAGGTATATTACCAGGTACAGTACCTGGTAAACCTAATATCTGGTAATCATGCATTATCTGGTAACCTATGTCGCATTACTTACAATGACATTAGAGATTTTTTATATTTAGTTGACTATGTTGCAAGTCATTTCCTTTAAACTGAAGCATATTAATCTAAAGATAATAATAAATATGTTGAATTGTTAATAATACAATTAATGTATATTATAATTAATTATATCCAAACAATTTTAGCAGTAAAACAATTAAATGGATATAATATAAGGAAGTAGGTATACAATGTATGATTTTTGATAGTAAATAATAGAAACATATATATGAAGTGGCAGGTATATTACCAGGTACAGTACCTGGTAAACCTAATATCTGGTAATCATGCATTATCTGGTAAACTATGTCACATTACTTACAATGACATTAGAGATTTTTTTTTATTTAGTTGACTATGTTGCAAGTCATTTCCTTTAAACTGAAGCATATTAATCTAAAGATAATAATAAATATGTTGAATTGTTAATAATACAATTAATGTATATTATAATTAATTATATCCAAACAATTTTAGCAGTAAAACAATTAAATGGTTATAATATAAGGAAGTAGGTATACAATGTATGATTTATGATAGTAAATAATAGAAACATATATATGAAGTAGCAGGTATATTACCAGGTACAGTACCTGGTAAACCTAATATCTAGTAATCATGCATTACCTGGTAACATATGTAACAGTACTTACATGACATTGGAAATTCTTTGTTTACTTAATTAACACTTTCTTAAAACCAAAACAAATTAGTCTGAAGGTAATTAAATAAATTTATTAAGTTAATAACACTGTATACGAGGTGTGTAAATAAAGTAGTGAGACTGATTTTTTTTAAATTTTCTATTCAAATATAATTACAATGTGATATTGTCACCTTCAAAATAGTTCCCTTCGGAAGCCACACAGCGCTGGAGACGGTCCTTCCAATCATTGTAGCATTGCTGGAACTCGGATTCTGGAATGGCCTTCAGCTGGTCGGTTACAGCAGTTTGTATGTTTTGTAGTGTCCCGAAATGAGTTCCCTTGAGGTGATTTTTCAATCTCGGGAAGAGGAAAAAGTCACAAAGACTCAAGTCTGGTGAATAAAAAGGCTGAAGAGCAACAGGAATGTTTTTACTGGCCAAAAACTCGTTTATTGTGATGGCAGTGTGACAGGCGCGTTGTCGTGATGCAACACCCACTTGTCTTTGATGTTTGGCCGCACACGAAGGACTCTTTTTCGAAGTCTTTCAAGGACCTCACGGTAGAAGTGCTGATTAAGCGTCGATCTGAACGCACAAGGTTCCGTACTCTGTTGACATTTTCATCGGTGTTTGCACTTGAAGGCCTTCCGCTTCGTGGTTCATCTTCAATCGACTCTCTTCCTTCTGAAAATTCCTTAAACCACCGAAAAACCTGTGCCCTTGATAAAACACGTTCTCCATAGGCCTCCTGAAGTTTTTCAAAAGTTTCGGTTGCATTATGTCCAATTCTGAAGCAAAATTTGATTGCACACCGCTGCTCAACTTTGAGGTCACTCATTTTTAAAACGCTCAAGAAAAAACCATTTCACGAAAACCAACGCTACGGACAAAAAAATGACTGTGGCGAGTTCAGATTCATACTGGAGGCGCATCACACGTGCACCTGACGCTACTCAAGGCCACGCGTCTCCAGCGTTGCCAGATCGAAAGCGACGTTGCCAGTCTCACTACTTTATTTATACACCTCGTATTAAAATTACATAATAACTAAACAATTTTGGGAGTGAAACTATAAAAATCATTAATTATATTATTTTTATTATTATTTGAGGGTGACTATAGCACTGCATCTTAAAAAAAAAACTATTGTACTTCCCCTCTTTTATACTAAAGTACTCCAGCAGTTAGCTTCAATGCCTCCTAGAAGGTCAGCACTTTTGCTGCTTCTAGGGGTAAAAGTTTTTTTTTAGTTTGTTGACTGTCCCGAAGCACCTACCTCTGTGCAGCAAAGTTGCAGGAAAGTTGCAGCAGGTACATGGTTGTTTCTTTCTATTTTTTGCTAAAACTGCATAAACCATCATTGATAATGTCCAGTCCAGACTCCCTATGCTTCGGGAGAACGTAATTTCCTTTCTCCTTCTTCAAGACTGCCCTCTTCGGGTCCTTAGATGCACTTATAGGAGGTTGGCTCACACTAGTTAGCGCTTTTTGACCTGACTAGTCTTCGCTTCCGGAGGTTGGTCTCCGGACTTCTTTCTCCTTAGTATCATACCGGGGGAAAATCCCTGTATCTCTATCGGTGATATTTTGTCCGCTCCAGCAGAGCACCACATACCAGAGTAAGGCTATTTACTCAATGGTTTCACCTGGTACTCTTGAGGCTCCGTTCATTATACAGTAACAAGTGTCGTAGTCAGATATTTATTATAAAATAATTAAAAGTATAATTAATTATTATAATTATAATACTATAATATAATTATAATTAAGAATATTAGAAAAGTGCACAGTGACTTTTCCAACACTCTCTATAAGCAATTAATACATCAACAAACTGATAGAATGCAAGTAAAATAAAATCAGGATTCTGTCAGTTTTTCAGATTGAAATTAAATCCTCATGTAAAAGTTCATAGTTTTTTGAAAATAAAGCCTCATATTACTACGTTGCTACAGTCTACTGGAAATATTTATAAGATTAATATTGCTAAACTTCCACTTATTTAAAAGTTCATAGATTTTTTTTATTCAATAAATTCTTAGTTTTTCCTTTGATATAGCTTTTAAAAAATTGAAACGTTGGCAATTTAGAGTTTATTTTAAACTTAAAAATTAGAAAAACCCTAATTTTAACTAGTTTTATATATATATATATATATATATATATATATATATAAGATTTCACATAAACACGTGAAACATATATATATATATATATATATACAACTAAAAAATGATTGATTTGGATGCGGTCAGTTTCTTCCACTTTCAATTCAAACTCTCATTGCCGACGTTTCGATTTTATTTAAAATCTTTTTCCAAAGGCCTACAAACAGAGGAATTTTAAATAAAATCGAAACGTCGGCAATGAGAGTTTGAATTGAAAGTGGAAGAAACTGACCGCATCCCGATCAATCATTTTTTAGTTGTATATCTGTCACACGGTCGAGAAGTTATTAGTGTTTATATATATATTATATATATATATATATATATATATATATATATATATATATATATATATAATAAAATCAAAACGAAGAAAACACTCAGAAATATCGATGTGAGTTATGTCTGTGTCTTTCTATGTGTTTCCTTCGTTTTGGTTTTATTTTATTGTTTCTTTTAATTGGTATACATATATATATATATATATATATATATATATATATTATATATTCATTGTCTAAACCACAGTAAAATATTCAGAAATGGAACTAAGGTCTTCGTCTCAGAGTCACATTTGAATTGACCAAGACTGGTTGTTTTGGTTTATATATTTAACCCCGTCTTTGTATTTCTGTTTTGGATGTGATTTTTATTTCACCGGTCCATTGTGAAATTGTATCATATATATATATAACTAAAAAATGATTGATCGGGATGCCTAAGTATATCGTAAAAAACTTTGTTTTTATAGTTAGACTCCTTCTTTTTCTCTTTTTTATTATTCTGTCATTGTTATCCTAATACTCAAGATTGTATTTAACTTTTCATAGTGTACTTCTTTTGTTTGTGTTTTTTAAAAAATGTACGTATTAAAGTTCTTGTTTTCCTCTGTTTGTAGGCCTTTGGAAACAGATTTTAAATAAAATCGAAACGTCGGCAATGAGAGTTTAAATTGAAAGTGGAAGAAACTGACCGCATCCCGATCTATCATGTTTTAGTTGTATATCTGTCACACGGTCCACAATTTATTAGTGTTTTTATATATATATATATATATATATATATAAATATTCCTTCCTGCGGGACTCTTCGCTCTTCACACCTCCTGATGACGACGATGGTTGAAATATCAATGTGAGTTATGTCTGTGTTTTTCTGTGTGTTTCCTTCGTTTTGAATTTATTTTATTTAAAAAAGTCCGCTGGACCGTTTCTTTTAATTGTGGTATATATATATAATATATATATATATATATATATATGTAATGGATTCATGTTAATGTTGAATTTTCGTAATGGTTGCTGGACACATTTTGTAACTACCTTGGTACTTTGAAAACTTACTTCCACTGATAAATGATTAAAATCACGTTGAATGTTAAATCTAGCATGGGAACAAGTTGAAGTGTTGAAATAGGGAATGTGCGACTTTCATATAACTTTCGGAATATGTTCCATTGCAGCCAAAGGCATACTGTAATGTACTGAATCCAAAGACCAGGTCAATGGGAAGAAAACAAGATCGCATAACACCTTAGATTGGGGCTGGGATAAGAGGAGAAGATTTGGGGATTAGGAAGGATTGTGAAAAAAAAAGGTGGTCAGGCCCAGCCCCTGATCACCTTCTCCTTCTCTTTTGTTTGTTCCAAAGAAGCTCAGCACTTTTGTAAAAGTTTTTCTATGGTCTTGTTGAGTGTCCCAAAGTACCTAGCTCTGTGCAGCAATGTTGCCTGAAAATTAGTCAGCACGTGCAACGGTGTTTCTTCCTCCTCTTTGCAGAATCTGCATAAACCATCATTGATAATGTCCATTCAGGATCCCTACATTTCGTGAGAAAGTAACTTCCTTTCTCCTTCTTCGGGTCCTTAGGTCCACTTGTGGGAGGTTGGTTCCCACTAGTTAGCGCTTTTGGACCCTCTGCGCTTCCTGAGAATGGTCTCCAGACTTCCTTCTCCTTACAGGGGAAAATCCCTGAAGCTCTATCGGTGATATTTTGTCCGCTCCGGCAGAGCACCGCATACCGGAGTAAGGCTATTTACTCAAGGAGGTCGCCTGGTACCCTTGAGGCTCCATTCATAATACAGTAACCCCTGTATCATCCATCCTTCGGCACAGATCACATAACACCTTAGATTGGGGCTGGGATAAAAGGAGCGGATTTTAGGGATTAGGAAGGATGTGAAACGAAAATGGTCAGGCCCAGCTCCTGGTCACCTTCTCCTCTTTCGTTTGTTTCTGCACATAGCAGGTTAACAGTTTAGCCTCGTGAAGGCCGAAAGTCGGAGTTGAG
Source organism: Hermatobates lingyangjiaoensis (assembly GCA_026182355.1). Lineage (NCBI taxonomy): Eukaryota > Metazoa > Arthropoda > Insecta > Hemiptera > Hermatobatidae > Hermatobates > Hermatobates lingyangjiaoensis. The sequence goes on from JAPFBL010000511.1 coordinate 148,636, forward strand.
TGTTAGAGGCGCTTAATCACTCCATTATTACCTCTTATAATATATGTAATAAAATATAAAATTTACGATTTATGAAAGTAAATAATTGAAGCATGTATATAAAATTACCAGATATATAAAACCTGGGAATATTACCAAGTACAGTTCTTCATCCAGTATTGATAACATTTGTTTCAGTACCAACTACGATATTTGACATTTTATATTTAGTTAATTAAGTTCTATATTCCAAAACTTTACCAAAAAGAATTAATTTAAAAATTATTAAATACATTTTTTAAATTTTTAAAAATACAAGTACTCTGCATATTAAATTACATAATGACATAACAATTTGGTAGTAACACATTTAAAAGCATACAATATATGTAAAAAGGCATATAGTTTATGATTCATGAATGTAAATAATGGAAGGATGTATATAAAATTACCAGGTATATAAAATCTGGGAATATTACCGAGTACAGTTTTTCTTCCAATATTGGTAAATTATATTTCAGTAATAACTATGACATTAGACGTTTTCTGTTTAGTTAATTATTGTCCGTATTCCAAAAAAAAAGTTGACCTAAAAATTATTATTGTAGGGTAAAAGTCTAATAAAATGGTCTCCACATATAAAAATTTAATGATATAAACAACGCGTTTCGAACACGTAGTGTTCTTCCTCAGGCATTAACTAAGGATCTCATCCGTAGTTAATGCCTGAGGAAGAACACTACGTGTTCGAAACGCGTTGTTTATATCATTAAATTTTTTATGTGGAGACCATTTCATTAGATTTTTACCCTACAATGAGTAAATACCACATAATAACTGATTGCACTACATTTGAATTAAAAATTATTAAATAAATGTTTTAAATTTTTAAAAACACAATAACTCTGTGTATTTAAATAAATAATATCCAAACGTTTTTGGCAGTAAAACAATTAAATGCATTTAATATATATAAAAATATATACAATTTATGATTTATCAATGTCAATAATAGAATAATGTAGATAAAATTACCAGATATATAAAATATAGTAATATTACCAGGTATAGTAGTACTTCATGCATTACCAGGTAAACAATGTCACACTATTTACTATGATATTTGGCATTTTTTATTTATTTAATTAAGCCTCATATTTACTTTTATAAAACAAAACTAATTAACATAAAAATTATTAAATAAATTTAATAAATTATTTTTTATTTATTTGTTTAAAGTCACAACAATGTAAGTGTTACATTACCAGTGACACTGATAACACAGATGTATGAGGAAACACAGAAGGGAAGAAGCAATCCAGTGACTACACTTCCTGGCGTGGGTCTAAGTAGGAAAAAAAAAATCACTTAGAACGGTTCATAGTAATAAGTCTCTTGGCCACATCCTCTTCAGACGTCTTCTGGGATTTCCTGGAATGCTTGTGGAGGATATTGTTAGGATTAAGGGATTACTATTTTTTGGAAGTTTTTTGTGAAACGTTTTATAGTGGGATATTGCTACCTGCTGAACTGTTGGGAACTTCAAGTACGAATAAATTGTTTGGTTAGGTATATAGTAGGGACAATGAAGAATTTTACGAAGGATTTTTGTTTGAAGAGTTTGTATCCTCTGAGAATTAGTTTTCTTTCTTGTTCCCCATATCTCAACGCCGTATGTCCAAATAGGCATAATCACAGTTCTGTAAAGTAATAGTTTGTTGTGAGTCGTTAATTTTGAGCGTAGATCCATTAAGTGTAGTAAAAGTTTATACCGTCTGTATTGTTCTGTTCGTTTGATTTTTGTATGCGGAGCACAAGTCAGTCTTCTATCAAGGTGTAGTCCTAAGTATTTGGTGGTTGTAGCTTGAGGGATCGGAATATGGTTAAGGAAGACTGGAGAACACATATCTGGCCGCAACGTGAATGTTACGTGAACACTTTTCTGTTCGTTAATGCGTATTCTCCAACACTTCAGCCATGACTCTATAACGTTTAAGTGTTGCTGGATATAGTAGGATACTAGCTCAGGACTGTCATTTGTGCAAAGGATTGCCTTGTCGTCAGCAAATTATTAAATTATAAGAATTAAAAACGTCGATGTATTACTTTTAAAATACAATAACTATATTAATTAAAATTGCATAATATCCAAACAATTTTGGCAGTAAAACAATCAAGTTCATATAATATATGTAAAGGGATATAAAATGTATGGCAAATGTTTGTAAATAATAGAAACATGTATATAAAATTGCAGGAATAATATATGTGAAACTGGAAAATAATATCATTGTCACACTGGAAATTCTGTTTAGTTAATTAAGTTTCATATCGACTTTGCTAAACTGAAAACAAATTAATTCAAAAATTGTTAAATAAATTTATTGAATTATAATAATTAAAAACTAAATGATTACTTTTTATAATATATTTAACTCTATAAATTAAGATTACATAATATCCAAACAGTTTCGGCAGTAAAAACTGAATTATTTACTGGCAGTATGAATTAAATTCATAATAAGTATGCATAAAATATGTATAGAATAAAATATATGAATATTGGCATTGTTTATCGCTATGAAATTTGAAATAGTTTAATTTTTTTTTCTATTCCGCCAATTACAATATTTCATCAAATTTAGAAGGCGTCGAAACAATTTAATTAGTTTTTTATGAGAACGTATTCAACATTGTGTCTTTTTCTTTTATATGATATAGTGTGAGTCATTTATGTTTTTTAACAGTTCAACTAAAAATTAGAGACTGTATGTGTGTTTGTACTTTTACTCTGTATCTATTGTTTTCTGTGAAATGTATATACATATAATTAAAGTTACAACTATGGAGCACAAAAAAGTGTTTGTCTCCAACCGTAGCTTTGTAAGTGCTCATGGTGTCCATATCTATAAACTTCTGATGACGGTTAAACCAAGAATTAGAGACTGCAGATGTATTTGCTACTTTTCCGTGTATCTAGAGTCTACTGTGAAAAGTTTGATGTCTTTTGTTGATTCTTTTCGTGTTGATTATATATATATATATAATATATATAAATCAATGATCAAACCACAATAAGAAAAGGGAAAACAAGACTAAGATCTTTCAACCGTAACAAGCAGTCTTCGTCAGAGTCAGTTGGGTTTTTGACTCTGGGTTTTATATATATATATATATATAAAGATTTCACATAAACTAACACATAACTAACTAACTAATAATAACTAATAACTAACACATAAAAGAAACAACAATCAATGATTAAACCACAATAAGCAATATTTCTTATTGTGGTTTGATCATTGAAATATATTATATATATATATATATATATATATATAATATATATATATATATATATATGTAAAAGTTGGGAGCAGTCCTTCTTCAATGCATGCTTTTAAAAACTGAATGTCAACAAGTTAACCTGTTCATTTATGTTTATTATTTCAATGTGACTTTAAATATTAGAATAATTTGTTAAGAAGTGTAATTTCAATTGTTTTTTTAAAAATTTAAATGCTTTTTGCTGAAGTTGGTGGATGTAATACCGAAAAATGTCCAATAATACATTAAAAAATTATGGTGATTTAATTTTTATGTTGAACTCGAAATTAAAGACAAAATTTCGTAATTTGGAAAAATATAAAACAAAATTGAATAAAATGGAATCTAGTTTTTAAAATCACATATATATATATATATATATATATATATATATAACAATTTCAATAATATATCACCTGTTGGATAGAATAGGTGTATAATGTAATCGGGATTCGGTCAATTTGCTAGGATCAAAATCAAACTCTCAATACCGACGTTTCGGTTTTATTTAAAACCTTTTTCATAGGTAGAAGTCAGAATTTTAGAATTAGAAAAATGATGAAATTTACATTATATAAAATGAAGTAACAATAGATAGTTAGTGAACTAACATCACAACTGGTCAAAAACTTGGACCAGACTGATATATATATATATATATATATATATATATATATATAGTATATATATATATATATATAGTCCAGGCCTTTTTAAATTAGATGAATTTCTAATTGAAGGAATTATCAAACAAATCAAGACTATTTCAACAGTTATAGGGAAAAATACTGTCAATGATGCCAATCTTACTCCTTCTTTAAATCAAAATTCATAACCTGTTTACAACTTGTATTCACTTGCTCTCTGACGACGTGAAAACGAAAGGCCTTAGAGCGACTATCTTCTCTAATTTGTGGTGAGTTACCTGAATATATATATATATATATATATATATGATCACCGCAATAAAACCACAATAGAACCACAATAAAAAATGGGAAAAGAAGACTAAGATCTTTCAACCGTAACAAGCGGTCTTCGTCAGAGTCAAAAACCCAAGTGGGTTTTATATATATATATATTATAAAAGAAACGGTTCTGCGGACTTTTTTAAATAAAATAAATTCAAAACAAAGGAAACACACAGTGTGTTTCCTTCGTTTTGAATTTATTATATATATATATATATATTATATATATTATATATATATTATATATATATATTACCTTGAAAGTCTCCATGACCCCTTTTTTTAAGTAGAACATACTTAAAACATAGCGACTGAAAGGAACTCAATGGCTTGTGTGTAAGGAAAAACGAATTTCCTTTTTCTCTTTCCTAACATTGGTTCCATACGTGTTAGCAACAAGGTTACCATTTCAAAATAATTTTCCTTCTCTCTCTCTCTCTCTCTCACACACACACACACACACACACATATACACATTTACTATTTTTCAATACAGTCGAGGAGATATGCAATTTTTAATTGGTTTCCTTATCCACCTATTGTCTTGGAAAGAGAAAAAAAAACCCAGGGGGAAGGAGAAGGTGTGAGTGAGAGAATGAGATCGGGAGAACATATAAGTGTAAGTGAGATGGAAACGGATATTATGTAATATGGATTTTGTTAGACTTTTGCTCGCCCAATAGCTTCGTTAATTGCCCTTTAAAAGTGTTTTTGATGAAGGAGGTTTCTAAATCTTTTTCCTATGGGAAATTATTTCAAGGACATTCATATAGCCATGCAGACACTTGTGTCCTAATTCTTAATTAACATTCTCCATTTCCCTGTGCTATTATAAACCAAACATTAAGTAAGAACTTTTGCAATTCTAAAAAAAAAAAAAAAAATTCTGGAGTGGCTTACACTTAATTTTAATATAAGTAAATATACCTTCAAGCCTACTTGAGAGTATATATTCTCAAATATCAAAGTCCAATCGTCAATAAGAAATGATAAGGATGACTAGATCATTCACCATTGCAGCCTTCATCACAGGAAAATCATAAATCGTGAATTACAATCTGACTATGATTTAGATCTCATATTACGGTTGAGAAATCTTTCAGTGTATATATATATATGTATATATATATATACTGTCTCTGTACCAGTGCGCTTGGATTCCCTTTGTTATCTCTCCTGAAGACGGTTCAACCAAAAATTAGAGACTGTAAGTGTGTGTTTTTTAATTTCTCTACGTTTCTTTATGTACATTGAACTGTATTTATCCATTTCGGATCGTATTTTCATCAAAAAAGTATATATATATATATATATGAATTAAACACCACATTAAACAAATATATATTAATTACAATGATCTAAGGCCTTTCGTTATAACATCATCAGAGAGCTAAATGAATCAAACTAAAAATATAATAACAAGTTAACCTAGTTGATTGAAGTCTTCAGGATTGCTGGCATCCCTGTCTGAATTTAATGTTCCTAAACTTGAAGGAGTGTCTTGATCTGCTTACTTATTTCTTTTATTAATATTTCATCTAGGTTGTAAAGTCCCGGATTATTGTTCATTAAATTTCCATAGAACTATATTGTGGAAGTTTATTGTACAAATATTTCCATATTTGTTTATTGTGGTGTTTAATTCGTATATCATATCAAGAGTTATTGTTGATTGTTAATTAGTAATATAGTGATATACTTTGAGTTTGTAAGGGTGTTTCTTTACTTTCTATGCTACCTATCTTCAATTGTGAACTGTTATTGTGTCCAGTTCATATATATATATATATATATTATTAAAAATTATGCCAATTTTAACTTTTGTTCTTTTCAAGTTTTCTTTTCCGGGTTAATTTTTCAAGTTTATTACAAAAGTTAAAATTGGCAAAATTTTTAATAAAACATGTTTGATTGAAGGTCTGCTCCCAAAATACACAAATATATATATATATATATATATATATATATTGAATCGTTATCAGCCTTTGAGGTGATTCATATCTATTCCTGACGATGAGGACATCGAAATAAAATAGTGAGTTCAGAGATTTATTCTCTGTGTGTTCTTTTGAAAATTTAGTTTATATATTATATATATATATATATATATATATATATATATATATATATATATATATACTTTTTCGTTATGAATACGATCCAAAACGGACAAATATAATTCAATATAGACAAAGAAACATAAAGAAATCAAAATAACACACTTACAGTCTCTAATTTTTGGTTTCAACCGTCTTGAGGAGAGATAAGAGACGGCAACCAAGCGCACTGGTTCAGAGACGGTTGGAATCCCAACCGTATATAATTACACTAATATATATGTATGTTTTATATTTTTTAACTTATAATTTAACGTATAATTTATAACTTATAACTTAACTCATAATTTAACTTATGTTTAATGGTATTTATTAATCAAATACCATTAACGTGAACATCCTTATCAACTTTAAATAAATATGTTTTTTATCACTGTAAACAAAGAAAATTAGAACGCTCTATTCCTGTTTTATCATCTTAAGTTCATTACTAAAACCAGCTTCAAAACTGAATTATCAGTATTTTTATCCTTATTTTTTTTCATTTCCGAGTTTTTAAAATTGGTAATTCAACTAATGTTTAACACAGAATCTTAAACAACAAACAAGTATAGCATCCTTTATTTAATTTATTTGATGTAAATATTGCTCTGGTTTTCAAGAGATTCATAAATACTTTGGTTGTTTTTCTTTAGGTTTTTATTTTGAATGTTTTAATATAAAAATGTTAACTAAACATGTTTCAAAATCGTAAACAAAGAAAATTATAAACGTTTTTATTTCATTGTATAGTAATTCAAGGTTTTATTTTTTATTTGTCGGAAATTTCGTACTTGATTATCAATATAAATTGTGTAGAAAGATAAGCTAGTAAAAGATATTAGTGATTTGCTTTTCGTGTGAGAAATTGAACTCTGATTTCTTGAAATAATGAAAAATTAATTGCCTTTTTAGGTGTTTCTTCTTCATTCTTTTTGTTTTTTTTTCCTTTTTGTTTTCCTTTTTTTGAAACCCTCCATCCCTATTCTTAAAACCCGGTATCCGTATTCTAAAAAACCTCTATCGCTATTCTTAAAACCCTGTATCCCTATTCTAGAAACCCTCTATCGCTATTCTTAAAACCCTGTATCGGTATTCTATAAACTCTCTATCCTTATTCTTAAAACCCTGTATCCCTATTCTAGAAACCCTCTATCCCTATTCTTAAAACCCTTTATCCCTATTCTAGAAACCCTAGACGGTCTCCAACCGTCTCTGAACAAGTCCGCTTGGTTTCCCTCCCTTATCTCTCCTGAAGACGGTTCAAACCGAAAATTAGAGACTGTAAGTGTGTTCTTTTGATTTCTCTATGTTTATTTGTCTATATTGAACTATATTTGTCCGTTTTGGATCATATTTCCAACGAAAAAGCATATATATATATATAGAAAATTGTCACAATAACGCGTGATATAAATATTCAGGTAACTCACCACAAATTAAAGAAGATAGTCGCTCTAAGGCCTTTCGTTTTCACGTCGTCAGAGAGCAAGTGAATTCACTTGCTCTCTGACGACGTGAAAACGAAAGGCCATTCACTTGCTCTCTGACGACGTGAAAACGAAAGGCCTTAGAGCGACTATATTCTTTAATTTGTGGTGAGTTACCTGAATATATATATATATATATATATATATAATATATTATATATATATATATATATAATAGTATAAAAAGATTTCACATAAACACGTGAAATAACAATCAATGATCAAACCACAATAAGAAATGGAAAAACAAGACTAATATCTTTCAACCGTAACAAGCGGTCTTCGTCAGAGTCAAAAACCCATCTGAGAACTGTCTGTTGAGTTTTGACTCTGACGAAAACCGCTTGTTGCGGTTGAACGATCTTACTCTTGTTTTCCCATTTCTTATTGTGGTTTGATCATATAATAGTATATATAATAAAATGTTTATAATGTTCTATAAACATTTAAAAATAGTTTTTCTTTATGTTATATTCAAAACTGATTTTCCGTGAAAAACATTTTGTATTTTTTTAAAAAAAGAAAATTCTATTGGAAAGATCACATGCTTACAAGCTCAGCATCATTTTTAAGAGTATAGCATACAAATTAAAATTAATTTAATACTTCCACGCTAATCAATAATGATCATGCAATGAATCAACAGATCCTAGATATCAATCAAAAATAAAACATATAGCGGATCAAAATCAATATAATGAGAAACAAAGAATCCGCTATTGTCAAAGAGTCATGGTTCATTAAAATCCCACGACAGTTAACAAGGCGTTCTTACTTAACATTTTCTCAAGGCATTTAATTACAAAACTCCTTATTAACCAAGGCTGTCTTTAAAAACATCCCCTCCTCCCTTCCCCAACACCAAAAGTATTTATATTTTTATGAATTTTTGAATCTTTAAGATTACCTTACCACCATAAATGCCTTCACGAATATATCAAAAGGTCTTTGCTTTTCAATATTCAAAGAAAGTGTGCAAGATTAGTAAATTTTGAATAAATTACAGTCAAAAATTTAAACCAATTTACCTTTTTTCATACTTACTATTGTTAAACTTCTAATTTAAAATAATTCCAAATTTTTATATTTACTAATTTATTACAAATTATAGAATTATATTTTATAGAGAAAAGAATCCAATCTTTAAAGTTTTTCCTAGTATTACTAATACGCTATTACTCTTAAAAAACAAAATTATCTTTGGCATATTCAAATAGGAAATGTGTAAACGCTTTGTTAATTAGTAAATAATTCAAATTTTAGGTTACCTTAATTTATTATAGACATCCTAATTTATATTTACTGAGACCAAATAGTACAGGTTGTATTGGCTGTATATATATAAAGATTTCACATAAACACGTGAAATAAGACTATGATCTTTCAACCGCAACAAGCGGTCTTCGTCAGAGTCAAAAACCCAACTGAATCACTTGGGTTTTTAAGTCTGACAAAGACCGCTAGTTGCGTTTGAAATATCTTAGTCTTGTTTCCCATTTTCGTATTGTGGTTTGATCATATATATGTATATATATATATATATATATATATATATATATAACATTTTCAAACTACAATATGAAATGGGAAAAAAAGTCTAAGATCTTTCAACCGTAACAAGCAGTCTTCGTCAGAGTAAAATAGCCACAGTTCATCTTTTATTTCCCGTTTTATTTTGTAATTTTTTTGTAACCTAGTTCACGTGTTAATGTAAAATCTTGTATATATATATATATATATATTTATATATAGTGCCTTATTCTTGCATATAAAAAATGAAAATCATCAAATTGATTGGACAGGACCTAAATTTATTACCTATGAAAAATCAATGTTGTTAAGAAATATTATTGAATAGTATCTAAATAAATGAAATAGATCAAATACTATATGCATTAGTAACGGTCTCTTCAAACTTGATACTTTCGTTACGACGGCATTAGCCTCTTCTAAGAGAGTTGACAGCTAGCGGATAGTTTTTTACTCTTTCTTACTGTACTCCTTTGTTTCCCCAAATATCCCTTTCTCGACATTAGTCCTTTCCTGCTCTTTTACCCTTTTAAAAAACTACTCTTCCCTCCGTCTCTTCTCAATTCCTCACCAGATGTTTTCTGCATCTAGTGTTTCAGTTGGGTTTTTGACTCTGACGAAGACCGCTTGTTACGGTTGAAAGATCTTAGTCTTGTTTTCCCATTTTTTATTGTGGTTTGATCATTGATATATATATAAATTCGCTTGATAAAGGGAAATACAATCCAAACTGGACACAATAATAGTTCAAAATTGAAGAGAGCTAGCACACAAAGTAAAAAAGGAAACACACTTACAGCCTCAAATTTTCGGGTAATCCGTCTTCAGAAGAAAAGAGAAAGGGATTCCAAGCACGTTGTAGTGTGTTTCTTTTACTTTCTGTGATACCTATCTTCAATTTTGAACTGTTATATATGTATGTATATATATATATACACATATATACTATATATATATATATATATATATATATAACTATAACGTAACGTAACGTAACTATATGTATATATATATATATACATATACAGTACCGCCCTGTCTTCCTGCGGGACTCTTCGCTCTTCGCTCTTCGCTCTTCGCACCTCCTGATGACGGACGATGGTCGAAACATCGATGTGAGTTATGTCTGTGTCTTTCTGTGTGTTTCCTTCGTTTTGAATTTATTTTATTTTAAAAAAGATCCGCTGGACCGTTTCTTTTAATTGTATATATATATATATATATATATATATATATATATATATATATATATATATATAAATAAAATAAATTCAAAACGAAGGAAACACACAGAAAGACACAGACATAACTCACATCGATATTTAGACCATCGTCGTCATCAGGAGGTGTGAAGAGCGAAGAGTCCCGCAGGAAGACAGGGCGGTATATATATATATATATATATATAATATTGATAAAAGTATCTTCCGTGGAATAGAAACAAAACTAATGTTTATCTGGGCTCGGTCAGTTCTTCAGGTTCAAATTAAACTCTCATTGACAACGTTTCGGTCTTTATTCAAAACCTTTTTCATAGGCAGAAGTTCTATGAACTATTTATAAAAATGTCTATATGTCAATCATCATTACACTGATTATTCAGATATTCTGAAATCATTTTGAATAATTAACCGTCATACTTCGTCTACTTTCGTTTTCGCTCGGTTGCTTTCGGAAAAACATCCAACAGCTAGAAGATTAGGTCATCTGTTCTGCATCGCTTACCTCTCTGTCAGCTGTCAGTTATACGAATCTGTTATATCTATTGTTTAATTTATATGTATACTCACCCTATTTCTTTGTAGTTTGTATCGTTTTTACGTTTTAATATTTTACGTTGAACACTAGCTTACAGAGTTCAGTTTATTGACCAAAAAACTTTTAAAATATCCAGCAACTTTGTATATCTAGTGAATAAAAAATTTTTACTTAAATATATCGATAAAGATAATGATTTTTTTTAAATCATTAGTTGTGCAATCCGTAATTGTGTGGTATTTACTCATTCTGAGGTAAAATGGATAAACCAACAAAGTCTCCACACAAATGAAGTTTTTTATTCAACGCGTTTCGAACACTTTGTGTTCATCATCAGGAAACCACGAAGGAAGTGGTACTGATGGGTTGGTCAAGTGAAAATAACTAGTAGGAAACTCCTACTAGTTGTTTTCTACAGTTTCTACTAGTTGTTTTCACTTGACCAACCCGTCAGTACCACTTCCTTGGTGTTTTCCTGATGATGAACACAAAGTGTTCGAAACGTGTTGAATAAAAAACTTCATTTGAGTGGAGACTTTTGTTGTTTTATCCATTTTACCTCAGAATGATTTTTTTTGTAGGTATCGAGTTTTTTTTTATGTTACACCATTACTAAACTAATCGATACTTGTTACTATCGATTGTTTGGACACTTATAAGTAGGTTAGTGGTCGATATAAAAAGCTTCCCCTATTTCATGTTGGTTAAACATCAATCAAAACGTTTTATCCACCGTGTTAGCTATGATCGTGTGTTGATTCAAACCTAACACATTTCAAATAAAATAGACACGTCTTGTTTGTTTTTTTTTTGTTTTTTTTACTAGAATTGAGCCAATATACTCCGACTCTTAAATGAGTTCGTGACTGAAAGATATCAAGTGAACCATCCAAAACGATTGTTTTGTTTGGGTTAACTTGCTTTTTAAACTGGTGAACTGAAAGTGTAATAAGGAATAGTGAAATAGAAAAGTTTCTTTTAAAAATATGAAAAATAAATTATTGTAGGGTAAAAATCTAATGAAATGGTCTCCACATATAAAACTTTTAATGATATAAACAACGCGTTTCGAACACTTAGTGTTCTTCCTCAGGCATTAACTAAATAATACAATGACACCAGAGAGTTATCTATAGTACAAAGTAAATAAGTACAAAAATTAATATAAAATAAAATAAGACAGAAAGTACGAACCTAAGGATGAGTGCCTCTGAGGTTCGTACTTTCTGCCTTATTTTATTTTATATTAATTTTTGTACTTATTTACTTTGTACTATACTCGTAGATAACTCTCTGGTGTCATTGTATTTTTTAGTTAATGCCTGAGGAAGGACACTACGTGTTCGAAACGCGTTGTTTATATCATTAAATGTTTTATATGTGGAGACCATTTCATTAGATTTTTACCTTCGGATTGACAAGATAGAAAATAGTAACTCATTACCAGAAGATCTTGTCACTGGATATTTATATCTCTATAAGATTATCCGATGTCCGATTGTGGGCGGAGAGAAGTCAAGGAGAGGTGGGGTACTACCTTACACAATATCTCAACGGACAAAGGTACTTCTGCGCCTACCTAAACAAGATAGCAAAGGATGAGACGCCGAGTGCCTGCATTGCTCAGCAATAGACGATGTGGACAACACATTATATGCGTCCAAGAAATGGAATAAGACAAAAAGTGATTTTTATGACTACCTTTCGCATAAAAATGTAAGACATTTAATCCCCGTACAAATAAACGAGAAAATAATGAAATCAGGCGAAGGAATAATGAAAAAAATGGGGAAATAATCCAGGTTATCCAACCTAATTATTTTGTTGATATTTGATATTTAGATATGAAGTGAAATGATATTGGAAGAGTTAGGGTGGCCAACTGGTTGGAATACAGTTTGTCCAACCTAATTATTTTGTTGATATTTGATATTTAGATATGAAGTGAAATGAGATTGGAAGAGTTAGGGTGTCCAACTGGTTGGAATCCAGTTTGTCCAACCTAATTATTTTGTTGATATTTGATATTTAGATATGAAGTGAATGATATTGGAAGAGTTAGGGTGGCCAACTGGTTGGAATACAGTTTGTCTAACCTAATTATTTTGTTGATATTTGATATTTAGATATGAAGTGAAATGAGATTGGAAGAGTTAGGGTTGCCAACTGGTTGGAATCCAGTTTGTCCAACCTAATTATTTTGTTGATATTTGATATTTAGATATGAAGTGAAATGAGATTCGAAGAGTTAGGGTGGCCAACTGGTTGGAATACAGTTTGTCCAACCTAATTATTTTGTTGATATTTGATATTTAAATATGAAGTGAAATGATATGGGAAGAGTTAGGGTGGCCAACTGGTTGGAATACAGTTTGTCCAACCTAATTATTTTGTTGATATTTGATATTTAGATATGAAGTGAAATGAGATTCGAAGAGTTAGGGTGGCCAACTGGTTGGAATACAGTTTGTCCAACCTAATTATTTTGTTGATATTTGATATTTAGATATGAAGTGAAATGAGATTCGAAGAGTTAGGGTGGCCAACTGGTTGGAATCCAGTTTGTCCAACCTAATTATTTTGTTGATATTTGATATTTAGATATGAAGTGAAATGAGATTGGAAGAGTTAGGGTTGCCAACTGGTTGGAATCCAGTTTGTCCAACCTAATTATTTTGTTGATATTTGATATTTAGATATCAAGTGAAATGATATTGGAAGAGTTAGGGTGGCCAACTGGTTGGAATCCAGTTTGTCCAACCTAATTATTTTGTTGATATTTGATATTTAGATATGAAGTGAAATGAGATTGGAAGAGTTAGGGTTGCCAACTGGTTGGAATCCAGTTTGTCCAACCTAATTATTTTGTTGATATTTGATATTTAGATATGAAGTGAAATGATATTGGAAGAGTTAGGGTGGCCAACTGGTTGGAATCCAGTTTGTCCAACCTAATTATTTTGTTGATATTTGATATTTAGATATGAAGTGAAATGAGATTCGAAGAGTTAGGTTGGCCAACTGGTTGGAATCCAGTTTGTCCAACCTAATTATTTTGTTGATATTTGATATTTAGATATGAAGTGAAATGAGATTGGAAGAGTTAGGGTGGCCAACTGGTTGGAATACAGTTTGTCCAACCTAATTATTTTGTTGATATTTGATATTTAGATATGAAGTGAAATGAGATTCGAAGAGTTAGGGTGGCCAACTGGTTGGAATCCAGTTTGTCCAACCTAATTATTTGTTGATATTTGATATTTAGATATGAAGTGAAATGAAGATTCGAAGAGTTAGGGTGGCCAACTGGTTGGAATACAGTTTGACCAACCTAATTATTTGTTGATATTTGATATTTAGATATGAAGTGAAATGAGATTCGAAGAGTTAGGGTTGCCAACTGGTTGGAATCCAGTTTGTCCAACCTAATTATTTTGTTGATATTTGATATTTAGATATAATTAGTGAAATGAGATTGGAAGAGTTAGGGTGGCCAACTGGTTGAATCCAGTTTGTCCAACCTAATTATTTTGTTGATATTGATATTTAGATATGAAGTGAAATGAGATTCGAAGAGTTAGGGTGGCCAACTGGTTGGAATCCAGTATGTCTAACCTAATTATTTTGTTGATATTTGATATTTAGATATGAAGTGAAATGAGATTGGAAGAGTTAGGGTTGCCAACTGGTTGGAATCCAGTTTGTCCAACCTAATTATTTTGTTGATATTTGATATTTAGATATTTAGTGAAATGAGATTGGAAGAGTTAGGGTGGCCAACTGGTTGGAATACAGTTTGTCCAACCTAATTATTTTGTTGATATTTGATATTTAGATATGAAGTGAAATGAGATTCGAAGAGTTAGGGTGGCCAACTGGTTGGAATCCAGTTTGTCCAACCTAATTATTTTGTTGATATTTGATATTTAGATATGAAGTGAAATGAGATTCGAAGAGTTAGGTGGCCACTGGTTGGAATACAGTTTGTCCAACCTAATTATTTTGTTGATATTTGATATTTAGATATGAAGTGAAATGATATTGGAAGAGTTAGGGTGGCCAACTGGTTGGAATCCAGTTTGTCCAACCTAATTATTTTGTTGATATTTGATATTTAGATATGAAGTGAAATGAGATTCGAAGAGTTAGGGTGGCCAACTGGTTGGAATACAGTTTGTCTAACCTAATTATTTTGTTGATATTTGATATTTAGATATGAAGTGAAATGAGATTCGAAGAGTTAGGGTGGCCAACTGGTTGGAATACAGTTTGTCCAACCTAATTATTTTGTTGATATTTGATATTTAGATATGAAGTGAAATGATATTGGAAGAGTTAGGGTGGCCAACTGGTTGGAATACAGTTTGTCTAACCTAATTATTTTGTTGATATTTGATATTTAGATATGAAGTGAAATGAGATTGGAAGAGTTAGGGTTGCCAACTGGTTGGAATCCAGTTTGTCCAACCTAATTATTTTGTTGATATTTGATATTTAGATATGAAGTGAAATGAGATTCGAAGAGTTAGGGTGGCCAACTGGTTGGAATCCAGTTTGTCCAACCTAATTATTTTGTTGATATTTGATATTTAGATATGAAGTGAAATGAGATTCGAAGAGTTAGGGTGGCCAACTGGTTGGAATCCAGTTTGTCCAACCTAATTATTTTGTTGATATTTGATATTTAGATATGAAGTGAAATGAGATTCGAAGAGTTAGGGTTGCCAACTGGTTGGAATACAGTTTGTCCAACCTAATTATTTTGTTGATATTTGATATTTAGATATGAAGTGAAATGAGATTGGAAGAGTTAGGGTGGCCAACTGGTTGGAATACAGTTTATCCAACCTAATTATTTTGTTGATATTTGATATTTAGATATGAAGTGAAATGATATGGGAAGAGTTAGGGTGGCCAACTGGTTGGAATCCAGTTTGTCCAACCTAATTATTTTGTTGATATTTCATATTTAGATATGAAGTGAAATGAGATTCGAAGAGTTAGGGTGGCCAACTGGTTGGAATCCAGTTTGTCCAACCTAATTATTTTGTTGATATTTGATATTTAGATATGAAGTGAAATGAGATTCGAAGAGTTAGGGTGGCCAACTGGTTGGAATACAGTTTATCCAACCTAATTATTTTGTTGATATTTGATATTTAGATATGAAGTGAAATGATATGGGAAGAGTTAGGGTGGCCAACTGGTTGGAATCCAGTTTGTCCAACCTAATTATTTTGTTGATATTTGATATTTAGATATGAAGTGAAATGAGATTCGAAGAGTTAGGGTGGCCAACTGGTTGGAATCCAGTTTGTCCAACCTAATTATTTTGTTGATATTTGATATTTAGATATGAAGTGAAATGAGATTCGAAGAGTTAGGGTGGCCAACTGGTTGGAATCCAGTTTGTCTAACCTAATTATTTTGTTGATATTTGATATTTAGATATGAAGTGAAATGAGATTCGAAGAGTTAGGGTGGCCAACTGGTTGGAATACAGTTTATCCAACCTAATTATTTTGTTGATATTTGATATTTAGATATGAAGTGAAATGATATGGGAAGAGTTAAAGTGGCCAACTGGTTGGAATCCAGTTTGTCCAACCTAATTATTTTGTTGATATTTGATATTTAGATATGAAGTGAAATGAGATTCGAAGAGTTAGGGTGGCCAACTGGTTGGAATCCAGTTTGTCCAACCTAATTATTTTGTTGATATTTGATATTTAGATATGAAGTGAAATGAGATTGAAGAGTTAGGGTGGCCAACTGGTTGGAATCCAGTTTGTCCAACCTAATTATTTTGTTGATATTTGATATTTAGATATGAAGTGAAATGAGATTCGAAGAGTTAGGGTGGCCAACTGGTTGGAATCCAGTTTGTCTAACCTAATTATTTTGTTGATATTTGATATTTAGATATGAAGTGAAATGAGATTCGAAGAGTTAGGGTGGCCAACTGGTTGGAATACAGTTTGTCCAACCTAATTATTTTGTTGATATTTGATATTTAGATATGAAGTGAAATGATATTGGAAGAGTTAGGGTGGCCAACTGGTTGGAATACAGTTTGTCTAACCTAATTATTTTGTTGATATTTGATATTTAGATATGAAGTGAAATGAGATTGGAAGAGTTAGGGTTGCCAACTGGTTGGAATCCAGTTTGTCCAACCTAATTATTTTGTTGATATTTGATATTTAGATATGAAGTGAAATGAGATTCGAAGAGTTAGGGTGGCCAACTGGTTGGAATCCAGTTTGTCCAACCTAATTATTTTGTTGATATTTGATATTTAGATATGAAGTGAAATGAGATTCGAAGAGTTAGGGTGGCCAACTGGTTGGAATCCAGTTTGTCCAACCTAATTATTTTGTTGATATTTGATATTTAGATATGAAGTGAAATGAGATTCGAAGAGTTAGGGTGGCCAACTGGTTGGAATACAGTTTATCCAACCTAATTATTTTGTTGATATTTGATATTTAGATATGAAGTGAAATGATATGGGAAGAGTTAGGGTGGCCAACTGGTTGGAATCCAGTTTGTCCAACCTAATTATTTTGTTGATATTTGATATTTAGATATGAATTGAAATGAGATTCGAAGAGTTAGGGTGGCCAACTGGTTGGAATCCAGTTTGTCCAACCTAATTATTTTGTTGATATTTGATATTTAGATATGAAGTGAAATGAGATTCGAAGAGTTAGGGTGGCCAACTGGTTGGAATCAGTTTATCCAACCTAATTATTTTGTTGATATTTGATATTTAGATATGAAGTGAAATGATATGGAAGAGTTAGGGTGGCCAACTGGTTGGAATCCAGTTTGTCCAACCTAATTATTTTGTTGATATTTGATATTTAGATATGAAGTGAAATGAGATTCGAAGAGTTAGGGTGGCCAACTGGTTGGAATCCAGTTTGTCCAACCTAATTATTTTGTTGATATTTGATATTTAGATATGAAGTGAAATGAGATTCGAAGAGTTAGGGTGGCCAACTGGTTGGAATCCAGTTTGTCCAACCTAATTATTTTGTTGATATTTGATATTTAGATATGAAGTGAAATGATATTGGAAGAGTTAGGGTGGCCAACTGGTTGGAATCCAGTTTGTCCAACCTAATTATTTTGTTGATATTTGATATTTAGATATGAAGTGAAATGAGATTCGAAGAGTTAGGGTGGCCAACTGGTTGGAATCCAGTTTGTCCAACCTAATTATTTTGTTGATATTTGATATTTAGATATGAAGTGAAATGAGATTCGAAGAGTTAGGGTGGCCAACTGGTTGGAATCCAGTTTGTCCAACCTAATTATTTTGTTGATATTTGATATTTAGATATGAAGTGAAATGAGATTCGAAGAGTTAGGGTGGCCAACTGGTTGGAATACAGTTTATCCAACCTAATTATTTTGTTGATATTTGATATTTAGATATGAAGTGAAATGATATTGGAAGAGTTAGGGTGGCCAACTGGTTGGAATCCAGTTTGTCCAACCTAATTATTTTGTTGATATTTGATATTTAGATATGAAGTGAAATGAGATTCGAAGAGTTAGGGTGGCCAACTGGTTGGAATCCAGTTTGTCCAACCTAATTATTTTGTTGATATTTGATATTTAGATATGAAGTGAAATGAGATTCGAAGAGTTAGGGTGGCCAACTGGTTGGAATCCAGTTTGTCCAACCTAATTATTTTGTTGATATTTGATATTTAGATATGAAGTGAAATGATATGGAAGAGTTAGGGTGGCCAACTGGTTGGAATCCAGTTTGTCCAACCTAATTATTTTTTGATATTTGATATTTAGATATGAAGTGAAATGATATTGGAAAGTTAGGGTGCCAACTGGTTGGAACCAGTTTGTCCAACCTAATTATTTTGTTGATATTTGATATTTAGATATGAAGTGAAATGAGTTTCAAGAGTTAGGGTGGCCAACTGGTTGGAATCCAGTTTGTCCAACCTAATTATTTTGTTGATATTTGATATTTAGATATGAAGTGAAATGAGATTCGAAGAGTTAGGGTGGCCAACTGGTTGGAATCCAGTTTGTCCAACCTAATTATTTTGTTGATATTTGATATTTAGATATGAAGTGAAATGATATTGGAAGAGTTAGGGTGGCCAACTGGTTGGAATCCAGTTTGTCCAACCTAATTATTTTGTTGATATTTGATATTTAGATATGAAGTGAAATGAGATTCGAAGAGTTAGGGTGGCCAACTGGTTGGAATCCAGTTTGTCCAACCTAATTATTTTGTTGATATTTGATATTTAGATATGAAGTGAAATGAGATTCGAAGAGTTAGGGTGGCCAACTGGTTGGAATCCAGTTTGTCCAACCTAATTATTTTGTTGATATTTGATATTTAGATATGAAGTGAAATGAATTGAAGAGTTAGGGTGGCCAACTGGTTGGAATCCAGTTTGTCCAACCTAATTATTTTGTTGATATTTGATATTTAGATATGAAGTGAAATGAATTCGAAGAGTTAGGGTGGCCAACTGGTTGGAATCCAGTTTGTCCAACCTAATTATTTTGTTGATATTTGATATTTAGATATGAAGTGAAATGAATTGGAAGAGTTAGGGTGGCCAACTGGTTGGAATCCAGTTTGTCCAACCTAATTATTTTGTTGATATTTGATATTTAGATATGAAGTGAAATGAATTGGAAGAGTTAGGGTGGCCAACTGGTTGGAATCCAGTTTGTCCAACCTAATTATTTTGTTGATATTTGATATTTAGATATGAAGTGAAATGAGATTCGAAGAGTTAGGGTGGCCAACTGGTTGGAATCCAGTTTGTCCAACCTAATTATTTTGTTGATATTTGATATTTAGATATGAAGTGAAATGGATTCGAAGAGTTAGGGTGGCCAACTGGTTGGAATCCAGTTTGTCCAACCTAATTATTTTGTTGATATTTGATATTTAGATATGAAGTGAAATGAGATTCGAAGAGTTAGGGTGGCCAATGGTTGGAATCCAGTTTGTCCAACCTAATTATTTTGTTGATATTTGATATTTAGATATGAAGTGAAATGAGATTCGAAGAGTTAGGGTGGCCAACTGGTTGGAATCCAGTTTGTCCAACCTAATTATTTTGTTGATATTTGATATTTAGATATGAAGTGAAATGAGATTCGAAGAGTTAGGGTGGCCAACTGGTTGGAATCCAGTTTGTCCAACCTAATTATTTTGTTGATATTTGATATTTAGATATGAAGTGAAATGAGATTGGAAGAGTTAGGGTGGCCAACTGGTTGGAATCCAGTTTGTCCAACCTAATTATTTTGTTGATATTTGATATTTAGATATGAAGTGAAATGGATTGAAGAGTTAGGGTGGCCAACTGGTTGGAATCCAGTTTGTCCAACCTAATTATTTTGTTGATATTTGATATTTAGATATGAAGTGAAATGAATTGGAAAGTTAGGGTGGCCAACTGGTTGGAATCCAGTTTGTCCAACCTAATTATTTTGTTGATATTTGATATTTAGATATGAAGTGAAATGAATTCGAAGAGTTAGGGTGGCCAACTGGTTGGAATCCAGTTTGTCCAACCTAATTATTTTGTTGATATTTGATATTTAGATATGAAGTGAAATGAGATTCGAAGAGTTAGGGTGGCCAACTGGTTGGAATCCAGTTTTCCAACCTAATTATTTTGTTGATATTTGATATTTAGATATGAAGTGAAATGATATTGGGAAGAGTTAGGGTGGCCAACTGGTTGGAATCCAGTTTGTCCAACCTAATTATTTTGTTGATATTTGATATTTAGATATGAAGTGAAATGAGATTCGAAGAGTTAGGGTGGCCAACTGGTTGGAATCCAGTTTGTCCAACCTAATTATTTTGTTGATATTTGATATTTAGATATGAAGTGAAATGAGATTCGAAGAGTTAGGGTGGCCAACTGGTTGGAATCCAGTTTGTCCAACCTAATTATTTTGTTGATATTTGATATTTAGATATGAAGTGAAATGATATTGGAAGAGTTAGGGTGGCCAACTGGTTGGAATCCAGTTTGTCCAACCTAATTATTTTGTTGATATTTGATATTTAGATATGAAGTGAAATGAATTGAAGAGTTAGGGTGGCCAACTGGTTGGAATCCAGTTTGTCCAACCTAATTATTTTGTTGATATTTGATATTTAGATATGAAGTGAAATGATATCGGAAGAGTTAGGGTGGCCAACTGGTTGGAATCCAGTTTGTCCAACCTAATTATTTTGTTGATATTTGATATTTAGATATGAAGTGAAATGATATTGGAAGAGTTAGGGTGGCCAACTGGTTGGAATCCAGTTTGTCCAACCTAATTATTTTGTTGATATTTGATATTTAGATATGAAGTGAAATGAGATTCGAAGAGTTAGGGTGGCCAACTGGTTGGAATCCAGTTTGTCCAACCTAATTATTTTGTTGATATTTGATATTTAGATATGAAGTGAAATGAGATTCGAAGAGTTAGGGTGGCCAACTGGTTGGAATCCAGTTTGTCCAACCTAATTATTTTGTTGATATTTGATATTTAGATATGAAGTGAAATGAGATTCGAAGAGTTAGGGTGGCCAACTGGTTGGAATACAGTTTATCCAACCTAATTATTTTGTTGATATTTGATATTTAGATATGAAGTGAAATGATATTGGAAGAGTTAGGGTGGCCAACTGGTTGGAATCCAGTTTGTCCAACCTAATTATTTTGTTGATATTTGATATTTAGATATGAAGTGAAATGAGATTCGAAGAGTTAGGGTGGCCAACTGGTTGGAATCCAGTTTGTCCAACCTAATTATTTTGTTGATATTTGATATTTAGATATGAAGTGAAATGAGATTCGAAGAGTTAGGGTGGCCAACTGGTTGGAATCCAGTTTGTCCAACCTAATTATTTTGTTGATATTTGATATTTAGATATGAAGTGAAATGATATGGGAAGAGTTAGGGTGGCCAACTGGTTGGAATCCAGTTTGTCCAACCTAATTATTTTTTGATATTTGATATTTAGATATGAAGTGAAATGATATTGGAAAGTTAGGGTGTCCAACTGGTTGGAATCCAGTTTGTCCAACCTAATTATTTTGTTGATATTTGATATTTAGATATGAAGTGAAATGAGTTTCCAAGAGTTAGGGTGGCCAACTGGTTGGAATCCAGTTTGTCCAACCTAATTATTTTGTTGATATTTGATATTTAGATATGAAGTGAAATGAGATTCGAAGAGTTAGGGTGGCCAACTGGTTGGAATCCAGTTTGTCCAACCTAATTATTTTGTTGATATTTGATATTTAGATATGAAGTGAAATGATAGGAAGAGTTAGGGTGGCCAACTGGTTGGAATCCAGTTTGTCCAACCTAATTATTTTGTTGATATTTGATATTTAGATATGAAGTGAAATGAATTCGGAAGAGTTAGGGTGGCCAACTGGTTGGAATCCAGTTTGTCCAACCTAATTATTTTGTTGATATTTGATATTTAGATATGAAGTGAAATGAGATTCGAAGAGTTAGGGTGGCCAACTGGTTGGAATCCAGTTTGTCCAACCTAATTATTTTGTTGATATTTGATATTTAGATATGAAGTGAAATGATATTGGAAGAGTTAGGGTGGCCAACTGGTTGGAATCCAGTTTGTCCAACCTAATTATTTTGTTGATATTTGATATTTAGATATGAAGTGAAATGATATTGGAAGAGTTAGGGTGGCCAACTGGTTGGAATCCAGGTTATCCAACCTAATTATTTTGTTGATATTTGATATTTAGATATGAAGTGAAATGATATGGGAAGAGTTAGGGTGGCCAACTGGTTGGAATCCAGTTTGTCCAACCTAATTATTTTGTTGATATTTGATATTTAGATATGAAGTGAAATGATATTGGAAAGTTAGGGTGTCCAACTGGTTGGAATCCAGTTTGTCCAACCTAATTATTTTGTTGATATTTGATATTTAGATATGAAGTGAAATGAATTGGAAGAGTTAGGGTGGCCAACTGGTTGGAATCCAGTTTGTCCAACCTAATTATTTTGTTGATATTTGATATTTAGATATGAAGTGAAATGAGATTCGAAGAGTTAGGGTGGCCAACTGGTTGGAATCCAGTTTGTCCAACCTAATTATTTTGTTGATATTTGATATTTAGATATGAAGTGAAATGAGATTCGAAGAGTTAGGGTGGCCAACTGGTTGGAATACAGTTTTCCAACCTAATTATTTTGTTGATATTTGATATTTAGATATGAAGTGAAATGAATTGGAAGAGTTAGGGTGGCCAACTGGTTGGAATCCAGTTTGTCCAACCTAATTATTTTGTTGATATTTGATATTTAGATATGAAGTGAAATGAGATTGGAAGAGTTAGGGTGGCCAACTGGTTGGAATCCAGTTTGTCCAACCTAATTATTTTGTTGATATTTGATATTTAGATATGAAGTGAAATGAGATTCGAAAGTTAGGGTGGCCAACTGGTTGGAATCCAGTTTGTCCAACCTAATTATTTTGTTGATATTTGATATTTAGATATGAAGTGAAATGAATTGGAAGAGTTAGGGTGGCCAACTGGTTGGAATCCAGTTTTCCAACCTAATTATTTTGTTGATATTTGATATTTAGATATGAAGTGAAATGATATTGGAAAGTTAGGGTGTCCAACTGGTTGGAATCCAGTTTGTCCAACCTAATTATTTTGTTGATATTTGATATTTAGATATGAAGTGAAATGAGATTGGAAGAGTTAGGGTGGCCAACTGGTTGGAATCCAGTTTGTCCAACCTAATTATTTTGTTGATATTTGATATTTAGATATGAAGTGAAATGAGATTCGAAGAGTTAGGGTGGCCAACTGGTTGGAATCCAGTTTGTCCAACCTAATTATTTTGTTGATATTTGATATTTAGATATGAAGTGAAATGAGATTGGAAGAGTTAGGGTGGCCAACTGGTTGGAATCCAGTTTGTCCAACCTAATTATTTTGTTGATATTTGATATTTAGATATGAAGTGAAATGAATTGAAGAGTTAGGGTGGCCAACTGGTTGGAATCCAGTTTGTCCAACCTAATTATTTTGTTGATATTTGATATTTAGATATGAAGTGAAATGAGATTCGAAGAGTTAGGGTGGCCAACTGGTTGGAATCCAGTTTGTCCAACCTAATTATTTTGTTGATATTTGATATTTAGATATGAAGTGAAATGATATTGAAGAGTTAGGGTGGCCAACTGGTTGGAAATCCAGTTTGTCCAACCTAATTATTTGTTGATATTTGATATTTAGATATGAAGTGAAATGATATTGGAAGAGTTAGGGTGGCCAACTGGTTGGAATCCAGTTTATCCAACCTAATTATTTTGTTGATATTTGATATTTAGATATGAAGTGAAATGATATGGAGAGTTAGGGTGGCCAACTGGTTGGAATCCAGTTTCCAACCTAATTATTTTGTTGATATTTGATATTTAGATATGAAGTGAAATGATATTGGAAGAGTTAGGGTGGCCAACTGGTTGGAATCCAGTTTGTCCAACCTAATTATTTTGGTTGATATTTGATATTTAGATATGAAGTGAAATGAATTGGAAGAGTTAGGGTGGCCAATGGTTGGAAATCCAGTTTGTCCAACCTAATTATTTTGTTGATATTTGATATTTAGATATGAAGTGAAATGAGATTCGAAGAGTTAGGGTGGCCAACTGGTTGGAATCCAGTTTGTCCAACCTAATTATTTTGTTGATATTTGATATTTAGATATGAAGTGAAATGAATTGAAGAGTTAGGGTGGCCAACTGGTTGGAATACAGTTTTCCAACCTAATTATTTTGTTGATATTTGATATTTAGATATGAAGTGAAATGATATTGGAAAGTTAGGGTGCCAACTGTTGGAATCCAGTTTTCCAACCTAATTATTTTGTTGATATTTGATATTTAGATATAAGTGAAATGAATTCGAAGAGTTAGGGTGGCCAACTGGTTGGAATCCAGTTTGTCCAACCTAATTATTTTGTTGATATTTGATATTTAGATATGAAGTGAAATGAGATTCGAAGAGTTAGGGTGGCCAACTGGTTGGAATCCAGTTTGTCCAACCTAATATTTTGTTGATATTTGATATTTAGATATGAAGTGAAATGAAGATTGGAAAAGTTAGGGTGGCCAACTGGTTGGAATCCAGTTTGTCCAACCTAATTATTTTTTGATATTTGATATTTAGATATGAAGTGAAATGATATGGAAAGTTAGGGTGGCCAACTGGTTGGAACCAGTTTGTCCAACCTAATTATTTTGTTGATATTTGATATTTAGATATGAAGTGAAATGAATTTAAAGTTAGGGTGCCAACTGGTTGGAATCCAGTTTGTCCAACCAATTATTTTGTTGATATTTGATATTTAGTTATAAGTGAAATGAATTGAAAGTTAGGGTGGCCAACTGGTTGGAATCCAGTTTTCCAACCTAATTATTTTGTTGATATTTGATATTTAGATATGAAGTGAAATGAATTGGAAGAGTTAGGGTGGCCAACTGGTTGGAATCCAGTTTGTCCAACCTAATTATTTTGTTGATATTTGATATTTAGATATGAAGTGAAATGAATTGGAAGAGTTAGGGTGGCCAACTGGTTGGAATCCAGTTTGTCCAACCTAATTATTTTGTTGATATTTGATATTTAGATATAAGTGAAATGAGATTGAAGAGTTAGGGTGGCCAACTGGTTGGAATCCAGTTTGTCCAACCTAATTATTTTGTTGATATTTGATATTTAGATATGAAGTGAAATGAATTGGAAGAGTTAGGGTGGCCAACTGGTTGGAATCCAGTTTGTCCAACCTAATTATTTTGTTGATATTTGATATTTAGATATAGTGAAATGAATTGGAAGAGTTAGGGTGGCCAACTGGTTGGAATCCAGTTTTCCAACCTAATTATTTTGTTGATATTTGATATTTAGATATAAGTGAAATGATATTGGGAAGAGTTAGGGTGGCCAACTGGTTGGAATCCAGTTTTCCAACCTAATTATTTTGTTTTATTTGATATTTAGATATGGTGAAATGAATTGGAAGAGTTAGGGGGCCAACTGGTTGGAATCCAGTTTGTCCAACCTAATTATTTTGTTGATATTTGATATTTAGATATAAGTGAAATGAATTGGAAGATTAGGGTGGCCAACTTTAATCCAGTTTGCCAACCTAATTTTTTGTTATATTTTATTTAGATTGGTAAATAATTGGATTATAAGGTTAATCCGTTTTAAAACCTAATTTTTTTTTATATTTATTTTGAATGAAGGAAATGAATTCAAGAGTTGGGTGGAAATGGTTAATCTTTTCCAACCTAATTATTTTTGTTGATATTTGAATTTAAATGAAGTAAATATATTGGAAGAGTTTAGGGGGAACTTTAATCCAGTTTTCAAAATTATTTTGTTGATATTTGAATTTAGTATGAAGGAAATGAATTGGAAAGGGTTAGGGGGCCCAATGGTTGGAATCCATTTTCCAAAATTATTTTTTAATTTAAAGAATAAAAATAATTGAAATTATGGCCAATTTGGAATCCAGTTTTCCAATAATTATTTTTTAATTTATATTTAATATAAGTAAAGAATTAAAGTTATAATTTAACCGTTTTCCAAAATTAGTTGTATTTGAATTAGATATGAAAAAAAATAATGAAACTCTTTCTTGTTATGGTAAAATAGCTGTGTGTTTGAATTCCATATTATCTAAAACAACTATCACGGTAGAAAAACCGAATACGTTTAATAGATTTTAATGGATATAGTGATGATAATATCTATACAGAAAAGGAATAAAATAATAGAAAATTTTATTGTAAATAATTTACATATAGGGTTACGAAATATTTAAACTAATTTAAATATACACATAAGGGGTTATTGAGGATTTATGGTCATAAAACATACAACTCCTGATCATCAGCCGACGTTTCGCCAAAAGTTTTTTGGCATTTTCAAGGATAAAAAACAATTTATTAAACGACATAAGTAAAGCAAGATAAATACATCATCGGACACCATCCAACAGAAAACAAACGACACAAACAACAATTATACTAACCAGAAAACCACAGAAGTATCATAAAATACCTAGTGTTATTATGATTATTATTATTATTATTATTTAAAAAACAGACATTTGTCGTTTAAACCTAATTGCGTATTATTAGTTATTCAGAAAACCAAAAAACCACATTTTCAAAAACAGCAAAAACCACAACAGACAATAATAAACACAGGAAATTACAAAACCATGAAAAAAAGAGTCAAAAATTAAAAAAAAATTCAGAGGAAAAAAAATTAATTTAAATATAGTTAAATATAAACACATTAAAAGAAATTTAAAATAATTTAAATCCTATATAAATATTTAATAGAAATAAAATAATTTACATATTATTTAAATATAGAAAAAAGAATTTAATTTTTACTTAAATATTAAATATAAATAATTTAATTTAATTGTTATTTAAATAAAACTAACTTAATTAAATCCAAATTTATTTTTAGTTAAAAAATTTAGTTTAAATTTTATTTAATATATATATATATATAATATATATATATATATTATATATATATATATATATATGAATAATAATCAAAATAACACTTGATATAATAGATGGATTAATTTACCACAATGAAAACAATTTTTGAAACAATTCTCTAAGGCCTTTCGTTAACACATCTTCGGAGAGCAAGTGAACTAAAAAACAATATTGTTTGTTTTTTAGTTTACTTGCTCTCTGAAGATGTGTTGACAAAAGGCCTTAGAGCATTGTTTCAAAAATTGTTTTCATTGTGGTAAATTAATCCATATATATATATATATATATATAAATATATAAATTGATTTAAATATAAAATATGTTTAAATATATAACTTAAAAATTTAAATATCAAACCTTTTATTCATATACCGCTAAATTTTACTTGAATATGGTAATAATCCTGGTGATAATATATAACAATTGAATATTTTTTCCTACTTTGGCAGAAATGTATAATTTTATTCCATTCTGTTTTTTTATGAGAGAATATGGTTTTATAGAGATTGTATTTTTAAGTTTCTATCTTCAAGTAACTGTATTATCAAGTTTCCGTATTTCGAGTGACTGCAATTTAAAGTTTCCTTATTTCAAATGACTATAATATAATGGTTGCTTATTTCAAGTGGTTGTGTTGTCAAGTATCCGTACTTCAAGTAACTAAACTTAACAAACTCCTGTATTTCAAGTTTCGTCAGAGTTTGACTTTCTTTAAAATTTGACTATACCATGATGAATAGTAATAGAAATTTTAGATCTTGTATTTCAAGTTTCGTCAGAGTCTGACTTTCTTTAAAATTTGACTATACCATGATGAATAGTAATAGAAATTTTGAGATCTTGTATTTCAAGTTTCGTCAGAGTCTGACTTTCTTTAAAATTTGACTATACCATGATGAATAGTAATAGAAATTTTAGATCTTGTATTTCAAGTTTCGTCAGAGTCTGACTTTCTTTAAAATTTGACTATATCATGATGAATAGTAATAGAAATTTTAGATCTTGTATTTCAAGTTTCGTCAGAGTCTGACTTTCTTTAAAATTTGACTATACCATGATGAATAGTAATAGAAATTTTAGATCTTGTATTTCAAGTTTCGTCAGAGTCTGACTTTCTTTAAAATTTGACTATACCATGATGAATAGTAATAGAAATTTTAGATCTTGTATTTCAAGTTTCGTCAAAGTCTGACTTTCTTTAAAATTTGACTATACCATGATGAATAGTAATAGAAATTTTAGATCCTGTATTTCAAGTTTCGTCAGAGTCTGACTTTCTTTAAAATTTGTCTATACCATGATGAATAGTAATAGAAATTTTAGATCTTGTATTTCAAGTTTCGTCAGAGTCTGACTTTCTTTAAAATTTGTCTACACCATGATGAATAGTAATAGAAATTTTAGATCTTGTATTTCAAGTTTCGTCAGAGTCTGACTTTCTTTAAAATTTGACTATACCATGATGAATAGTAAAAAAAATTTTAGATCTTTCATGATTAACATAAAAAACTGTTTTTATTAATGAAAATAAGGTAGAGGGAGTAATGATTTTATTGCTCTACAACACTATCACGTTAATTTAAAATAATCAAAGTTACATTAAAATAATCCATGATTAATTTAAAATTATTCAAGTTTAATTTATTATAATCCAACTTCAATTTAATATTATTCAAAATTATATTTAATACTGTTTGTCAACCTAAAAAAAAATTATAGGCAGATTTCACACGTGAAGTAACAATCAATTATTAAACTGCATTAAGAAATGGCAAAAAAAAGATTAAGATCTTTTCAACTGTAACATGTGATCTTCGTCAGAGTCAAGACAAAGTCACAGTCTGACTCTGACAAAGACAGAGTTACTTGTTATTTGTTATAGAAAAGAAATCACCGATATTCGCTAGTTATTTCAATATTTTTGTCGTTAAAAGATCTTTCACCCGTAAGAAATAACCTTCATCAGAGTCCACTGGGTGATAATTGATATTTCATATGTTAATGTGAAATCATTATATATATATATATATATATATATATATATATATATATATATATATATATGTAACAGATTCAATAATATATCAACCGTTAGATAGAATAGGTGTGTTCTCTAATCGGGGTTCGGCCAATTTTCCATATAGGTTTTTTATCCTCGAAAATTGACCGAACACCGATTAGAGAACACACCTATATATATATATATATATATATATATATATATATCAATGATCAAACACAATATGAAATGGGGAAAAAAGACTCAGATGTTTCAACCGTAACAACCGATCCGTCGTCAACTTTGGGTTTTTGACTCTGACGAAAACAGCTTCTTACATTTGAAAGACCTTAGTCTTTTTTTCCACATTTCAGTTTGTGGTTTGATCATTGATTGATATTTCATGTGTTTAAGTGATATGTTGTCATATATATATATTTCTAAATTTGGGGAGAAATCCTTCTTTTATACATGTTTTGTTGTATATGGTACTGTGTTACCATATGACCTTTGTACTGTGGCATGAATAAATTTCATTGTCCATCTTTCAAGTTTTCTCACCTTTGTTTTAAATATTTCTGGTACTAAATATACTAGTTCTCCAAATGCTTTATTCTTTATACCAAACATGTTTCGGTCTCCTTGACCATCTTCAGAGTTAATCATATTCATATAAAAAAAACAAACAACTTATTACTACTAACTACAACTATATACACTATACATTTATTAAATTAACAGTATAATCTTTCATAACATCCAGAAATAGTTCTATCACCAAAAAAAGATTTTGTTTGAAGCAGTTTTAGCCACCTTTCATAATCAGGTATACCACTTAACTTCGTAAAATGCTCTACATTCCGCTTGTTACGGTTAAAAAATCTTAGTCTTGTTTTCCCATTTCTTTTTCTGGTTTGATCATTGATTGTTATTTTACGTGTTTATGTGAAATCTTTATATATATATATATTATATATATATATATATATATGTAATTAAAAGAAACGGTCCAGCGGACTTTTTTAAATAAAATAAATTCAAAACGAAGGAAACACACAGAAAGACAAAGACATAACTCACACGAAATATCGATGTGAGTTATGTCTCTGTTTTTCTGTGTGTTTCCTTCGTTTTATATATAAATATAAAAAGGTTTCACATAAACACGTGAAATAACAATCAATGATAAAACCACAGACCGCTTGTTACGGTTGAAAGATCTTAGTCTTGTTTTCCCATTTCTTATTGTGATTTTATCATATATATATATATATATATATATATATATTATATATATAAGATAAATGATTGTATATTTTCGGTTGATGAGGTTCTTTTCCAACTTATCAACCTTGAAAAAAATTAATTTAGCGTTTTGAGAAAAACGGTTAAGGCAGTGGATCCTCCTTGTCAAGGCGTTTCGATGCGTTGCAGACGACAATTGAAAGAATATCTATAAAACATGTATAAATGTATATCTATATATGTAATCTAAGTATATTATTGTGGAATATGTGCTATTCAAAATTATGTAAATAAATGCTTGATATCAAGTTTTTAATTTTTTTTTTTTTTTTTTTTGTCAACAGAGGGACGCGAGTGTGTCAACTGTGGTGCTACTTCAACCCCTCTCTGGAGGAGGGATGGAACGGGTCATTACTTATGTAACGCCTGTGGTCTTTACTATAAAATGAATGGGCAGAATCGTCCATTAATCAAACCAAAGAGGAGACTAGTGAGTTTTTATTTAATATTTTTATTTTAGTGTAATGTTATCATATATCATATACATTCATATATTCACATATATATCACATACATTCGATACTTCAATTTCTTTACTTCAAATAAATTTGCATTCAAGTTTCCGTGCTTCGAGTAACTAAATATTCAAGTTCCTGTACTTCTAGTAACTAAATATTCAAGTTTCCGTACTTCGAGTAACTAAATATTCAAGTTACTGTACTTCTAGTAACTAAATATTCAAGTTTCCGTACTTCAAGTAACTAAATATTCAAGTTCCTGTGCTTCGAGTAACTAAATATTCAAGTTCCTGTACTTCTGGTAACTAAATATTCAAGTTTCCGTACTTCGAGTAACTAAATATTCAAGTTTCCGTACTTCAAGTAACTAAATATTCAAGTTCCTGTGCTTCGAGTAACTAAATATTCAAGTTTCCGTACTTCTAGTAACTAAATATTCAAGTTCCTGTACTTCTAGTAACTAAATATTCAAGTTTCCGTACTTCGAGTAACTAAATATTCAAGTTCCTGTGCTTCGAGTAACTAAATATTCAAGTTCCTGTACTTCTAGTAACTAAATATTCAAGTTCTTGTACTTTTAGTAACTAATTATTCAAGTTTCCGTACTTCGAGTAACTAATTATTCAAGTTCCTGTACTTCTAGTAACTAAATATTCAAGTTTCCGTACTTCAAGTAACTAAATATTCAAGTTACTGTACTTCTAGTAACTAAATATTTAAGTTTCCGTACTTCAAGTAACTAAATATTCAAGTTCCTGTGCTTCGAGTAACTAAATATTCAAGTTCCTGTACTTCTAGTAACTAAATATTCAAGTTTCCGTACTTCGAGTAACTAATTATTGAAGTTCCTGTACTTCTAGTAACTAAATATTCAAGTTCCTGTACTTCTCGTAACCGTATTTTTCAAGATTTTATCTTCAAATAACCGTACTTTCAAGTTTTCGTTATTTCGAGTGACTGTAATTTCAAGTTACCTATTTCAAGTGACCGTATTTCAAGTGACTGTACTGTGATGTTTCCATACTTAGAGTAACTGAACTTTTGATTTCATGTACTTCAAGTACCGTACTTTCAAGTTTCCGTACTTTAATTAAACTTTCAAGTTCCTGTACTTCAAGTAACTGTACTTTCAAGCTTTCGTACTTCAAGTAAAGTACTGTTAAGTTTCTGTATTTCAAGTGACTGTACTGTGAAGTTTCTGTACTTCGAATAACTGAACTTTCAAGTTTCTGTACTTCTAATAACCGTATTTTCAAGTTTCTGTCTTCAAGTAACCATACTTTCAAGTTTCCGTATTTCGAGTGACTGTACTTTCAAGTTTCAGTATTTCAATAACTATACTGTAATGTTTCCGCATTTCAAGTGACTGTACCGTCAAGTTTCTTTACATAAAGTAACTGATTTATCTAGTTCCTGTACTTCAAGTAACCGTACTTTCAAGTTTCCGTACTTCGAGTAACCGTACATTCAAGTTCCTGTACTTCAAGTAACGAACTGTTAAGTTTCCGTATTTCTAGTGACTATACTGTAATGTTTTCGTATTTCAAGTGACTGTATTGTCAAGTTCCTGTACTTCGAATAACAGAACTTTCAAGTTTTTGTACTTCAAGTAACCGTACATTCAAGTTTCTGTCTTCAAGTAACCATACTTTCAAGTTTCCGTATTTCTAGTGACTGTACTTTCAAGTTTCAATATTTCAATAACTATACTGTAATGTTTCCGCATTTCAAGTGACTGTACCGTCAAGTTTCTTTACATAAAGTAACTGATTTATCTAGTTCCTGTACTTCAAGTAACCGTACTTTCAAGTTTCCGTACTTGAGTAACCGTACATTCAAGTTCCTGTACTTCAAGTAACGAACTGTTAAGTTTCCGTATTTCTAGTGACTATACTGTAATGTTTTCGTATTTCAAGTGACTGTATTGTCATGTTCCTGTACTTCGAATAACAGAACTTTCAAGTTTTTGTACTTCAAGTAACCGTACAATCAAGTTTCTGTCTTCAAGTAACCGTACTTTCACGTTTCCATACTTTCTTTTCATCCGAATAGTATAAATTATTATACTGGAATTAGTAATTAAAATGATAGCAGAGTGAGAGCTAATAACCTAGCCTACTTTAATGTCGTCATCTTATGCAAACTATACTGTTATTATCCATAAAGAATATTGTTATTACTTCTTTTTATTTATATTATTAATATGGGAAACCGTTGACAGCGTAAGGCTATCTTGGGGTCATTGGAACGCTTTCAGACGTTGTCCATCTTCCATCGTAACTAACCTGCTGAGCAATATTATTAGGTATCAAATACCTAACGTATATTAAAGTATAATAATTATGTATGCACTTCTGCACTTCTATTTGATAATTGTGATTGTGATTTTGTCACTCCTGTTCCTCTCTTTTTATAATGGATATAAAAGGATATTTGCTATATTTTTAATAATTATTTATGTTTTAATTTTTTTAGGTTCATTGCAATTTTATTTATCTTTTCACATTATAAGATAACGTTTTGTAACCTTCTCTCAATCATGAATTTCTTAATATAAAAACCGGAAGAAGTGTTTTTTTTTTGTATGCTTTCACGATAAGCATGAACATATAAACGAATATCCTTGTTTCATTAACCCACGTTAAACAAATCTTATTTACAGTAACTTATATAGAATTATTAGTAATTTTTTAATATTGTACATTTTAATAATATTTCAATATAGGCTATTATAATTTAGAAAAATAAGATATTTTTTCTTAGTTCTATCAAAATATAAAAAAAAAAAATCGTAAAAAAAGAAAAAACATCTGACATCAAATTAATTATATTTTTGTTTAATATAATAATATAATTATGTTATCTTAGTTTTAAATTATACTTTATTGATAAAAGAAGATATGACTACAAAATATGGGTTGTATTTAAATTGAAATTCTTATATATATAACCAAAAATATTAACATATAAAATTTTGAATTTTTAAAACCTTTTCAATTGAAACCTAAGTTGAGATATTTATAAAATATTTTTTTTAATTCTTGTGCCTTCTACGAATAAACAATAGATGGGATGTATTAATTATGTTAAAGAGTGCTTTATACTTTATAGAATTAAAAAAATAATTGTATAATTAAACACACAATTTTCCTCTTTTATTAAAAAAAAAAATTGTAAAAAAATAGTAAAACACTTATAGATAATTGTCATTATTTGATATCGATAAATAGATTTAACAAAGATCTACTTATTTATTCATTCTATATAAAGCATGTGAACTACTTGAAATCGATTGAAAGAAAATAAATCGAGCCATGTTTCAATTATTCAGAAGGTCGATTTTTCCTTCAAGCCTACAATAACGAGGCCCAATTTTTTTTTTTTTTTTTTTTTTTTTTGGTGATAAACTAACCCTTATTCATTTTAGAAAGGGGTAGTTTTTTTTTTCTTTTTTGTTTTTACCACTTCAAGTTGTTGATGAGCATAAACAAATGTTTTGTGTCTATATGGGTTGAAAAGGGGGGGGGGAGGAGGGTTCTTTATTACTATAGTAACGACAACTAACAAATACTTCTCAACAAAATTCAGTTCTTTCATTACTTCCTTTCCATTTGTTTCATATCTACATTGATTTTAGAAAATTTCTGGTCATGTTTATCAGCAT
The DNA here is from genome assembly GCA_026182355.1 of Hermatobates lingyangjiaoensis. NCBI lineage: Eukaryota > Metazoa > Arthropoda > Insecta > Hemiptera > Hermatobatidae > Hermatobates > Hermatobates lingyangjiaoensis. The sequence goes on from JAPFBL010000511.1 coordinate 183,804, forward strand.
AGATACATTTATCACAGGTAAATCTTTAATTTACATATTCATATTAAATATATTCATTATTATTATTAATTATTTACCAATACAATAAATAAATTAATTAAAAAAAAAAATTAAGATATTCATGAACATTCTAACATACAAACAGGTCCCTGCTTCCAGTGACTCAAAACACCTCCCGACAAGTACGATGCTTGAAATATCCTACTGATTTTTTGTATTTGTTTCCATGTATTTCCACTCTAAGATATAACTATATATAATTTTCAGAAAGATACATTCCAAAAATTTTGTCAAAAATATTTGTATTAAATTATACAAAAGTGCTTTTATTATATATATATATTTTTAAGAAATATATTAGATCGATTCTATTCTATCTATTAGATCGATGAAGACGGTTTAACAAAAAATTAGAGACTATAAGTGTCTGCTTTTAAGTTCTCTATGTTTTTTTATGTTCATTGAACCATATATATATATATATGTTTTGTTGAACGACCTTTGTACTGTGGCATGAATCAATTTCATAGTCAATTTGAAAATTATTGTGTTAATTTAGAAAATGTATAGTATAGTGTATATAGTTGTGATTAGTAGGAATAAGGTTTTGTAAATATGTTTAACTCTGAAGATGGTCAAGGAGACCGAAACATGTCAGTTATGAAAAATAAATCATTTGGAGAACTGGTGTATTTAATACCAGAAAGATTTAAATCAAAGGTGAGAAAACTTGAAAGATCGACTATGAAATTGATTCATGCCACAGTACAAAAGGTCGTTCAACAAAACATGCATAAAAGAAGGATTGCTCCCTAAATTTACAAATATATATATATATATATATATGTATATATTAGTGTATATTGGCAGCAGATTCTCTTAAAAAAACATATTTTATTAAAGTAGACGGCAGCTTCCGCATTTAAGACTTTTTTGCTCGTGTTTTCTAGTTTTCTAACTAGTTTTTTCTGGTAGGGAGTGATTTCGTGGAGGATTTGTCCCAGAGACATCAAAGAAATAATTTTGTAGCTTAATCAATAATATTATATTTTTATACTTACTTTTTATTAAAGTAGATGGCAGTAAGTATAATAATATAATATTTTTGATTAAGCTACAAAATTATTTCTTTGATGTCTCTGGGACAACTCCTCCACGAAATCACTCCCTACCAGAAAAAAACTAGTTCGAAAACTAGAAAACACGAGCAAAAAAATCGTAAATGCGGAAGCTGCCGTCTATAATATATATATATATATATATATATATAGTTACTACCCATTGCGTCTACAACGTTCCTGGTCTCCCTTTCTCTTTTCTCCTGAAAACTGATTGCCCGAGAATTTGAGTTTGTAAGTGTATTTCTTTACTTTGTGTGTTGCCTATCTTCAATTTATATTTGTTATATATGTATATATATATATATATATATATATGATGATCAAACCACAATATGAAATGGGAAAACAAGACTAAGATTTTTGACCGTAACAAGCGGTTTTGTTTTCCCATTTCATATTGTGGTTTGATCATTGTTTGTTATTTCACGTGTTTATGTGATATCCTTATATATATATATATATATATATATATATATATATATGTATATATATTATAATTATAAATTATCGACAGTGAAGTAGAGCCAATATAAAGGTTTATCAGGACTCGGTTGTTTCTGCAGGTTCAAATTAATCTCTCATTGCTAATATTTCGCACTTATTTTAACACCTTTCTTGATAAGCAGAAGTATGATATTTTGAAACACAAAAACTTACATATTACATTAGTAATTATTTTTTTTAAAAGAAAACCTGTAATATATTGTAGTTGTTTTATGATAATTTAAATAATAAAATTCTTATTAGATATTGGTACCGTTATACCTCGTAAAATGTTTTTAGAGTCATTTGAGCGCTTTTTGATGTTGTCCTCTTTCAATTCCAACTCTAGTAACAATATGGATGTATTTAAATAATATTAGTTAGGGTATAAAATAAAAAATTTTTTTTTTTTGCAAAACGGAAAAATTTGTTGATTCTTGAATCTTGTTATTGTAATTGAGATCTTGATGACTATAAATTAAACAGGATGAAAGGTCAATTAGGAAATGTTGAAAGGGAAGTCTTTGGTCACGCCTGCTACTCACCCTCGTCTTTTTTCGACTCTAGCATAACACAATGTATCACCCTCTGTTCTCTCAAGTGGTTTGGAAACACTAGTGTCAAACGATCTACCAACCCCTAAACTACCCCTCCCCTCCACCCCTCAAGATATTTTTTGCCACTCTGTTCCTTTTCTTGTTTAAAGGGGAGGTACACCGTCCCCCATCCCACCGCCATTACAGAAACTGAATACATTGTAGTTTTTAAGAAAGAAGGGTATATTGTGCTTTGTTGTTGAAAAGAGAGGGGTTCAGTTGTAAAGGGAGAGGACGGGTGGGGGGGTTGGTAGATTTTAGATTAAGGGATGAAAGTGGATAGTGAGGGGTGGGGGATGTTTGCAAGGTGGGTTGGTCTATTGTAAGGTAGCATATGTCACCATGCTATTAAAGAGCAAACTTCACAGTCCCTCTCTCTATGTCACTTACACAGAGACACACACACACGCACACACACACACACACACATATATATATATATTATATATATATATATATATTATATATATATATATATATATATATATAAGTAAAATAAATTCAAAACGAAGTAAACACACAGAAAGACACAGACATAACTCACATCGATATTTCGACCATCGTCGTCATCAGGAGGTGTGAAGAGCGAAGAGTCCCGCAGGAAGGCAGGTCGGCGAAAACGTTGCAAGAAGGTGATTCCGTATATTAACCCTGACCAAATTCCGAGAAGAAGAAAAAGTGTTTGTTATTAATTTGTGGTCAAGAAAACAATTCGTTATTATATATATATATATATATATATCAATGATCGAACTACAATAAGAAATGGGAAAACAAGACTAAGATCTTGTTTTTTGACTAAGACTAAGAAGGGTTTTGACTCTGACGAAGACCGCTTGTTATGGTTTAAAGATCTTAGTCTTGTTTTCCCATTTCTTATTGTGGTTTGATCATTGATTGTTATTTCACGTGTTTATGTGAAAACTTTATATATATATATATATACACGAGTTCAAAATTCAAGAAGAGTAACACACAGAGTAAGGAAACACACTTACAGACTCAAATTTTCGGGTAATTCGTATTCAGGGGAAAAGAGAATGGGAGACCAAGCACGTTGTAGATAACCGAACACCCAAGTAACGACAAGTTACTTGCCGTTGCGTCTAAAACGTGCTTGGTCTCCCTTTTTATTTTCTCCTGAAGACGGATTACCCAAAAATTTGTTTCTGTAAGTGTGTTTCCTTACTCTGTGTGTTACCCTTTTTTGAATTTTGAACTCATATTGTGTCCAGTTTGGATCGTGTTTCGTTTAATTATGTGAAGATATATATATATATATATATATATATATCTTCTTGAGTGTTCGTCCTTTTTCTTGTGTTCTCTAGCTGTAACTTTAATTATATATATATATAAAGATTTCACATAAACACGTGAAATAACAATCAATGATCAAACCACAATAAGAAATTGGAAAACAACACTAAGATGTTAGTCTTGTTTTCCCATTTCTTATTGTGGTTTGATCATTGATATATATACATGTAAATCGGGTTTTTCGGTCAGTATTTTAGTTTTAAAAACATACTTTTCAAATGTCAAACGTTTCAATTTTATTTTAAACCTTCCTCAATTGCCTACAATATAAAAATAATACACATAATCATTCGTATATATATACAATTCTATTAAAACAGGAATAGTAGACTTACCAAAGTTTAAATATCAATTTTAAATACTATATTATCAAGGAGATATTACTTTAAATTTACTTAAAGCATAACATTGTTTCAAGAACATATAAACAATATAATATACCTAATATTTCATTCCCTTTCCTTAAATATTAGCTTAACATACCTGAATGAGTATATGTTACTTAAGTTGGCAATATCATTTCTATTGTTAAAAGAATTCTGATACATTTCTGTGTACCCTATAACCAATGATCAAACCACAATAAGAAATGGGAAAACAAGACTAAGTCTTTCAACCGTAACAAGCGGTCTTCGTCAGAGTCAAAAACCCAACTGATTGGGTTTGACTCTGACGAAGACCGCTTGTTACGGTTGAAAGATCTTAGTCTTGTTTTCCCATTTCTTATTGTGGTTTGATCATGATTGTTGTTTCACGTGTTTATGTGAAATCTTTGTACCCTATAACATTCTAATAGTTGTTCCTTTTTGTTCATTTACTTCCTTAGCTACGATTATTATCTTGGTATTTTGAAAGTCAAAGGTGTGATTTTAGTCGAAGGCATGATAAAAAAAAGACTGTTACCTTCTCCTTATTTGTTCTTATTGAATAACTATGTTGGTAAATCATTTCATTAAGAAACCGAATAGTTTCTCCATACTACCGCTTATCACATTTTTTTTTTGCATTTTATACCATAAATAAGGTTACTTGGTAATTTCTTTGGAATTTTTTTTTCTTTTCAGTTTGAAAACAATGACTTTACATTTCTTTATTTGTAAAATTCTAAAGTAACCTACGGAACATTTTGATTAAAAAATGTTTTTTGATTGCCTATGATAAACCCTCAACATAAGGAAATTTGAAATATTTCGTTTCTACAATTTCTGGATTAGATGAATTACTGTTCAACTTTTCTGATCGTCTTATATAACTGGACCAAACTTTCATCAATTCAATAATTGGGATAACAATTTTTCCCAAATAATGATTTCACCCTTTTCTTATTATCACTAAAGAAACAAGAACTGCTGATATCACACAACTGTTTGATATCATTTTATACACAGTTCAATTTATTTTTTCATAGATTGAGATGAATACTAATTCAAAATTTCTTCCAGCGCTAGTAGGTTTTCGGTACCAGTTTGTTCAAATATTTTCACTTTTACCTTTTTTAAAACTGTAGGCCTAAAAATGGTAGATTTCCATTTTTCTCTCTTTCACAAGTAAACTGTAGACGATACTGAAAAGGGTTAAATATTTAGAACATAATACATGTTCTTATTATACTTTTTTAATTTTTAAAAAATATATCGTCCACGTATCGTTGAATGAATTTTACTAAATGACCGACAAACCCAATTTACATTTACTTTTATTCATCAGACGGTAGATACATTATTTAGTTATATATATATATATATATATGGTGTATAATATAATCGGGATTCGGTAAATTTTCCAGGATCAAAATCAAACTCTCAATGCCGACGTTTCGGTTTTATTTAACTGGTCTGGTCCAAGTTTTTGACCAGTTAAGATGTTAGTTCACTAACTATCTATTGTTACATTATTTTATAAAATGTAAATTTCATCATTTTTCTAATTCAAAAATTCTGACTTCTGCCTATGAAAAAGGTTTTAAATAAAACCGAAATGTCAGCATTGAGAGTTTGATTTTGATCCTGGAAAATTGACCGAATCCCGATTACATTATACACCTATTCTATCCAACGGTTGATATATTATTGAATTTTATATATATATATATATATATATATATATTGATAAAAGTATCAACCGTGGAACAGAGACAAAACCTAAGTTTATCTGTTCCACGGTCGATACTTTTATCAATATTTATGTAATTTGGGATAATAAATATGGGTTTCTATGAGGATATAAGAAGGGCATTTGGATGTGATATAAGTGAATGTTTAAAAAAGTGGTGTAGTTGCATAGTTTAGTTAGCCAGACAATCAAGTCGAAGAATTTTCTCTGACCGAGTCCCGATGAACTTCAGTTCTGTATATATATATACATATATGTATATATTAGTCTGTATATATATATATATTCACTGATAAAACGAAATACGATCCAAAACTGGACACAATACGAGTTTGAGATTAACAAAGAGCAAACAACAGAAGTAGGGAAACACACTTACAGACTCAAATTTTCGGGTTGAATCCGTCTTCAGGAGAGAAAAGAGAATGGGAGACCAAGCGCGTGGATGGCGCAGACGGCAAGTAGACCAACCCGGCAACTGCCAGTGCATGTCACCGTACCCGGTCTTAAAGTATAAAATTAGGAGAAGATATAAACAGACTCCGATAAGTCAGTACTGTTGGGTAAAACTATAAATAGGTGTAAAATTATAAACAATATAAGATAAAAACAAATATAGAAACAAAAATAACGATAGAATAAGAAGAAAAAATAAATAAATAAATAAAAAAGAATACAATATCAAAAAACTTGCATTGGTTGTTTTAGTAAATAAAGATACAGACTGAATCAAAGGTAAGTCATGGGAAACACTTTATGTTTATGATATCAATTTCTCTGTATCAATTTCCCTTATTTTTTCAATTTTTTCTTTTTTATATATTTATTGTTTTCATATTCCATTATTTTATTTTATAAATTATAAATTAATTATAAATTGATTCCTGTCTACCTTATTTCTGTGAACGGGCGCGCATGCGGCAACACTGTTGGTCTCCGACCGTCTCTGATCCAGTGCGCTTGGTTTCCCTCTCTTATCTTCCTGAGGACGGTTCAAACCGAAAATTAGAGACTGTAAGTGTGTTCTTCTGATTTCTCTATGTTTCTTTGTTTATATTGAACTATATATATATATAATATATATATATATATAATAAATATATATATATATATTCACTGATAAAACGAAATACGATCCAAACTGGACACAATACGAGTTTGAGATTAACAAAGAGCAACACACAAAGTAGGGAAACACACTTACAGACTCAAATTTTCTGGTAATCCGTCTTCAGGAGAAAAGAGAATGGGAGACCAAGCACGTTGTAGGCGCAACGGCAAGTAACCAACCCGGCAACTGCCAGTGCTGTCAACCGTACCCGGTCTTAAAGTATAAAATTAGGAGAAGATATAAACAGAAACTCCGATAAGCAGTACTGGTTGGGTAAAACTATAAATAGGTGAAAAATTATAAACAATATAAGATAAAAACAAACTATAAGAAACAAAAATAACGATAGAGAAAAGAAGAAAAAATAAATAAATAAATAAAAATAAATACAATAAAAAAACTTGCATTGGTTGTTTTAGTAAATAAAAGATAGAGACTGAATAAAAGGGTAAGTATGGGAAACTAGTTAAGAATAAGAATTTAGAAAAATAAAATTTTATTTTTCAACGTGCTTGGCTCCCATTCTCTTTTCTGCTGAAGACGGATTACCCGAAAATTTGAGTCTGTAAGTGTGTTTCCCTACTTTGTGTGTTGCTCTTTGTTAATCTCAAACTCTTATATATATATATATATATAAAACTAAAGTTGATCTGAACTCGATCAGCTCTTCAGGTTCAAATTAAACTCTCATTGCGAACGTTTCGGTCTTTATTTAAAACCATTTTCATAGGCTTACAAAAACATAGGAAATATAAGAAATAATACAAATATTCAAAAATCAAACATACTTAAAAGTGCAATTAGTTACAATTAAGAAATTACAATAGAAATTTTGATTACAGGTTAGTAAGAAAACTTATAGAAGTATAAATTTTGAAACAGAAAAACTAAATATTACATTACAAATTATTTTACAAAGGAATTATTCTTTTAAATAAAGAATGAAACATTTGCAATGAGAGTTTAATTTGAACCTGAAGAACTGACCGAGTCCCGATAAACATTAGTTTTGTATATATATATATTTAAAGTTATAAGAACAAAACAAAAAAGGAAGAGTAACACTCACTAGTCTCCATCATTTCCGTCTCTCTTGCCATCTTAAGGCGAGATAAGGAAAAAGGAAAAATGAGCACAGGGGTGGAGATGTGAATGTGTCAACCAACTAATAGAAGATGACACTTTGATACTCGTATTTAATATATATATATACTATTAAAAGAAACGGTCCAGGGGACTTTTTTAAATAAAATAAATTCAAAAACGAAGGAAACACACATAAAGACACAGACATAACTCACATCGATATTTCGACCATCGTCGTCATCAGGAGGAGTGAAGAGCGAAGAGTCCCGCAGGAAAAGTTGCCGCCTTGCCTTCCTGCGGGACTCTTAGCTCTTCACACCTCCTGATGACGACGATGGTCGAAATATCGATGTGAGTTATGTCTGTGTCTTTATGTGTGTTTCCTTCTTTTTGAATTTATTTTATATATATATATATATATATATACCAATTATAATAAAGATAGCACACAGATAGACGCAGCAGATTAACTCACTTCTAAACATTCGACCATCGTCGTCATCAGGATGGCGAAGAGTCTAGCAGGATGGCGACTTGTATAAATACTATATATATATATGAATCATATATATATATTGTGCTAACCTTTAAATTAGGTTTTATTAAGCACAGCCCGTTAGGACCGTTTCATTGAATTATATATATTTATCATAGTAGGGTGTTCTCGACATCGGGGTTCGGTCAATTTTCCAGGAGGTAAAAAATCTAGCAGGACTGGCGATCTGAACACGAACGTTCGTTGTTATTGAACAATTTTATTTCTAATAAAACGAAACGTTGGCTAACGAGAGTTTATTTTTTATCCTGGAAAATTGACCGAACCCCGATTAGAGAACACACCTATTATATCAAACAGTCCGATATTTATTGAATCTGTTATCATATTATATTATATATATATTATATATATAAAATATATATATACAATAAAAAAAATGTATAAACCGTTTGATAGAAGAGGATTATTGCATAATCAGGATTTGTGCATAATTTTCTGCATATTTCTGATGGGACTTCAATTTGTTTCAGTTTTTACCCGGGTTTTCCAACATCCAGGAGCCATTATGATTATTTAATTATTTGTACAAGAATTTTTAGATATTGCCAAAAATAAATAAAATATATATATCATATTTTTTATACGTATAATATATCATGAAATATAATTATAAATTTTTATAAATATTCAAGAACAATTAAAGCTGTATGGAAGCACCAAGTTATTATATGTACCTTCTCTTCGGCATATTAATTACAAATGAAGCGAAAAATATAATATTGCGAATTTAAAATCTGAACTGGATTCAACCGAAAAAAGTATTAGATCTTTTTAAAATACTTTAAATTAATTTATTCCACTTTTTTTTATCATCTTGTCCTTGTTCCCTTGCGAGAGAAATTCTTTAGGTTTTTTTTTCTCTTTTTTTTTTTTATTATTTGGTTTCTAGACCTGTCTTGTTTAGGCAAGGGATTAAAATAAAGAAAAGAAAGAAAAAAAAAACTGCCGGTCTCCTTTGATGATTTTAAATGTCGGCTAAGTTCGGGTATCTTCGGCCTGTTCACGCCTTCTTAAACAAGGTCCTTCTTGATCCTCTGAGAATAGTCGATGTCAAAAAAGGAAGAAAAAAAAAAGGACCATCTTATTTACATACCAAATTTAAAGCATTTAATGGTATTTTTCTGAGAGTCATATATTGTCACATGATTCGAGTGGCATTTGTTTTCTTAATGTTAATTCTTTACGGACAAAATACCACTGTATAATCCTTATTAAAATAAAACTACCAATTTAAAGAAACAATTTAGAGGAATTCCTTTTCTTTTTTAATTCTTCAGAATATATATATATATATATATATATATTTCTAGTTCACAATTGAAGAAAAATAAACATAGGGTTAATACATGCTTATTGTTAATACCACTGAGGTTAGTATGATTTATATTAGAAATAGGTAAAACCGTTATACCTCTTAAGAGGTATGATCAACAACGTGCTAGCTGGTCTCTCTTTCTCTGTTTTCTCCTGAACATGTATTGCCCAAAAATTTTGAATTTGTGTGCTTTTAACTCTGTTTTATATTAGAAATACGTAAAACTGTCATACCTCGCAAGATGATCTTGAAGTCGTTGAAGCACTTTCGGACCTTTTTCATCTTCGATTGCAATATGTTGCGATGTTGCGATCGAAGATGGACATATATATATATTGTTAATTTATATGCCTATTTTTAATTTCACCTCTTTTCTGAATCTCTCAATTTCTCTAATGCACATTCTACATGTTTGTGGTACAAGATAGATACGTTGTCCAAATTTTTATTTTCATATACATGAATAAACGAAGGTCTGCTCCCGAAATATATATATATATATATATATAAAAGACCCACTGGTTACGGTTGAAAATTTTTAGTCTTGTTTCTCCTTTTCATATTGCGGTTTGATCATTGAGTGTTATTTCATGTTTTTATCATGCATATATATATATAAACCAAGTAAAAAAGACAGCACACGTCGTCATGAGGAGGCGAAGAGTCCCGCAGAAAGGCAGAGCTTCAGAATCGCCGCTCTGCCTTCCTGCGGGACTCTTCGCCTCCTTAAGACGACGATGGTCGAAATATAGAAGTGAGTTATTCCTGTCTCTGTGTGCTGTCTTTTTTAATCGGTTTCTATTTATAAGTCCGTTGGACCTTTTCATTTAATTACTATATATATTAGTATATTTTGGGAGCAGACCTTCATTTAGACATGTTTTATTGAAGAGTATGCCGATCTTCATTTTTTTTCGTTTTTTATTTAATTTCTCGATTTTTATAAGCTTTGTTTTGTAACTCTTCAGGTAAATTAAACACTAACTCTCAGAATAATTTATTCTTGAGCTCGATAGTAGTAATCCAATAATACACTCTAAATCTAACTACAAAAAAAACCTATACATTAAATTATTCCAACGTTTCGGTCACTTTGACCTTCTTCAGGGATTTACAATATGACGATTAAACAACTTAACTTATTTTCGATAGGTTGATGTAGGCTTCTCGTTTGTCTGGTAAGCAGACTCGTCCTCCGTAGGATATATATATATATAAATTATATATATATTATATATATATATATATATATAAGATGTATATACATACATAATGGACAGGTCAACACAAAACGAAACACATATCTACATTTAAGTATAATAAATTCCATTATGAAACTACTGGCTTTAATTTTTATCACTACTGTACACTCATTCAATGAAATTTAAATAATGCAATAGAAATTTACATAACTCCCTCCCCATGCTGTAAACCTCTGTCATTATAAATAGCTCTATACAAAAACCAGTTCTTCTGTCATTTCTTTTTCAAACTATCTCAAAACAATGAAATCGACAATAAAAATGGTGAGTCATTTTCAATTTGTACTTAATAAAACGATATAAATTATTTTAAATTTGAAAAAAATTATTATACTTTTTATTTGTTTTGTTATATTACTTATTGACGTTATATAGTTTTTTTTTTCAAAAAGTACAATGCATTTTCAAAACTTTTAAAATACAATGGTTCAGAATAAATGCATTCTTTGGAAAAAAAAAAAATTGTATTTCGGAAATGTAGAAGAAATGTAACTTCGGAAGTATATAATTTTTCCTTATGACAATAAAATGCTTATTTCCTTAGAGCGTAAGTATATATATATATATATATATATATGATTCGTTGAAATGGTGACCAATAGGAGAGTAGTTTGTACTACTCTACTTTGTCCATATGTCCTACTTCGCTAGGCAGCGGGTCAATGGGACCGCTCTTATGGACCTACAAACTCTACTCTCGTATTGCTCACCATTTCAACGAATCACATATATATATATATATATATATATATATATACATTTTATCACGTCGTCAAAGAGGAAGTAAATAAAAGTTGTTAACAGGTTATGGATTTTGATGTAAATTAAGATGAAGATTGACATCTTTGACAGTATTTTTTCTCTATTACATTCAAAATCGTCTTGATTTGTAGAATCAAGATTAGAAACAAATAGATTCCACTTTTTTTTTTTTAATCTGATCTCCTACCGGTTGATAACCTCAGCTGTTTACCAACTTTTTGTTTTGTCGGTGATTCTACAGATTCTACATTGGAAGTCCTAAACTTTCCTTAACTCAAATGTCTTTAGAGTAGGGATCTTTAACGATTACCTGATATGGTACAGGCTTGGGACCGACAGATGAACCCCGGACTATCAGCCCAGAGAGATGAGTACGTTAACCACTTAAATTAGTTTTAAATGGTAAAATTTGTCTTAAATTGTTATTGTAGAAGGAGGTCAGATAACCTCTACACCTATTTAAGAGATCTACAGGCTAAATTGGAAATTCATCCGATTTATAAAGGCTTGGACTAGTGTTGACTAAGCTCTTAGAAAAAGTTTATATGTTAATTCTTAATTTATATTCTTCTTAATTCAACAGTTCAATTTATAATTTTTCTTTAATTATATTTTCTACTTTGTTATAATATTTATTTCAAAAAAAAAACAAAAAAAACAAAAAATAAAACATATTCAAAACAAATTTGTTATGAAAATTGCTTATCTGAAAACTCGTTCAAACATTTTCAACACTTATTATTATTATTGTTTAATATAGTACGCTTATTATTAATTTAAATATATTTAGCATATTAAATTTTATGAAAAAAATATTTATATTTATAACAGAAATATACAGGTAGCTATATTAGTCTATATGGATGGTTTCTCCACTCTTTATTCCACCTTTATGTAGCATGTATCACTATTACTTATTACCCCGCTAAGGGTAGTTGTAATACAAAAACAAATAAAAAAAAAATGAAAGTGAGATTTATTTGTAGACTTTTTCATAATCATTGTGAAAGGTTATCTCAGTAGTTAATGCATTTCCCTTTGATTTGGTAGGTCTGTGGTTCGATCCCTACTTGGTTTTCCATGTAGAAAGTTAACAAAATACTACGTGTTCATTAGTAAATTAGACAGTTGTTGTTGTAATTCACAGAATATTATTCTTTGTAAAATTCTATATAATGTAATATTTACTGCTTTTCTGTATCAAAATTTATACTTCTGCCTATGAAAAAGGTTTTAAATAAAAACCGAAACGTTGGCAATGAGAGTTTAATTTTAAACTTGAAGAACTGACTTGGTCCCGATAGGCCGATGAAAAAGGTTTTATTAAAGGATTTATCATCAATTTTTCCATAGTTAGTTTAAGACTATGGGTGCTCTGAGTGTGGTCTTTCAGGGCACCCGCAGTCAGGTTCATTGCTAATCTCCTAGTAATGTTGTTCCTCTAGAACTAATGTAGGATGATTTATGGAACTCACATTT